>VXAB01002093.1:493011-513074 GCA_013399175.1 Odontophorus gujanensis
CGGATCCGGCCGCGGCGGCGGGCGGGGGCGGCGGGAGGGCCGCGGGGCGGGGCGCTCCTCGCCGCTCTCGCGAGACTTCCATCGATCTCGCGAGACCATCCGGCGAGCTGTCACCGCCGCGGCGCGCGGTGGGCGGGGAAGGAGCATGGCGCCGATTGGTGGGGAGCCGCGGCGGCGGGCGGGGCCGTCCGTGAGAGCCCGGCCGTGCCCGGTGCCGGCACTGCCAGCGCGGAGCAGGTACGGCGTCGCGGCCGCGCCGGGGGGTTCCCTCGGGATGCCCCAGCGGGGCCCGGCACCGCTCTGGAGCTCGTACGGGGGAGGTTCGTGGCGCCCGGGCCCGGCTCGAGGGGCTGAGCGCGGGGCGGCGTCCCCTGGCCCGGCAGCCCGGCCCGTGCCGACCCCCGCTCCTGCAGAGGAGCGGCAGCAGCCGGTGCTCTGCCTCTCTCCAGCCCTTTGATGTCTCGAATTCTGTCCCTCTGACTCATGTCACCCATGGGGCGTATCCCTCCGCGGAGTCGCAGAGTGGTGTGATGCAAGACATTTTTATTTATGTTTTGTTTTGCCGTCACGATGCGTGCCTGAGAAATGAGAGTGCCACCTGAGGCAATGCTTACACGAGCACGGAGCTAAATATAGGCCGCTTGGGAAAGGATAGGTGCTGCAGGAAGGAAGGGTGTTTTGGAAGCGCCGGGGCCTGTAAGCTAGCAGCTATACAGCTCCCCAGAAGTCAGACTGGTCTGCAGGAAAACAGGGCCCAGGCACCAGGGCCTGATTGCAGCTAGGGGATGGAGACTGAAAGCTGCGTCTAGAGATTCCTGGCCCGACATCCCTGAGGATGCACACCATGTAGCTGGGAGGAGAATGTCTTCTAGGTGACTCAGGCCCTGGACTGGATAGTAGGGAATCCTCATATGCGTTCTTCCTGCAGTTCTGCTTACCCCTTCCATCACGGCTCCCCTCCAGGAGCCTCTGCAGCATGTGCCCTTGGGACACCCGAGAGCTTCTCTGGGCTAGTTTGCTTTCTGAAAGAGCAACTTCATCCCTTTTGTCTCTGCATCTGTTACTACCGCTTCCCATTGGGATTATAAACATGTTAGTATGTTTTAATCTCCTGATCAGAATTAAGTATACGCCTAGAGAAGATGTTATATAACAGCAACACAGTAAACAATGATTGCAGCAGCACTGTGCAATACCAATGAGTCCTTTTCAAAATTACAGTGTAGTCAATGCAGATCAAACAGATGAGATGAGAAGGGAAAGATTGCTGTTTGCTAATACAAAGGACGTGGCTTTTGCATTGTTTCCACATCGTTTCAATGTTTGTTTTGCTCCAAGTATTTCCTTTTTGAAATCAGGACATTTTCAGACGTCTATATTTCTCTCCCTTTCCAACACAGATAGGGCCAAGTAGTTTGAAAAGTTTTGGTTTTGACTTCTGTAAAAAGAGCTTGCAAAGCTCAAGTGATGAGTAAGTTTGTTTGTACTGAAATGCAGTTTTCAATTTGAAGGTCTTACAAGAGCACTTTGCAACAAATTCAGTGCTATTTTCAAATACCAAAGTTTTTCCTAAGAACTTTTTGAGGAACTGACATGTCTTCTTCCAACAGAAGTAAATAATAAAAAAAAGAACTGCTGAAAACAATCCCTATGTGCTTTTTCTGTATCCACCGCAGCAGATTGCTCTGGATTGACTTCTTCTATTACTGCTTTTATGCTTCCTCTCATACTGGTCTTCTGCTTATGGCAGCCTAGGAACACTAGCTCCTTCCTTTCTCTTCATCTGAGTTGCTATTCATGAGTATTTTTATCTAAAAGTTTGAAAAGTGCTGATTTGTCCTTAGTTGATGTTTGTTTAGGCTCAGTATGCTAAATAAAAATACTCTCATACTTCAATTCTCTTGTCAAGTAGTTTTATTGTACACTGAGCTTACAGACACAGCACCCTAGCGCAAGTGTTGTTAATACTAACTTTATTATTAAAAGCAGAAATTGCAGACTGAGACTTGTTTTTGTGTGGATTTATGATCCAATGGGGATATCTGCTGTATAGAAATTCACCCACAGCTCTTTTCTTTGTATCTGAGATCTGTTCTGTGACTACACGATGTGGAAATAACTTCTTTAGTGCAAAGTTTCTATTTCCGTACATAATATAGAACATGAAGTTTTGCTAAAAGTTAAGGCTTTCAGCTGACACAAATGACTAATTTAGAGGTTCATTAAGTGCTTATAATGTTAATTCTAGGTAGGTCAAAGCCAGAAGCAAGGCAGATGGGTGGAGGACAGATTAGCGTAGGAAGAGGTAGCTGCCCTATTGCTTAAACAGATCATGTCAGCTATCTTGCCTGCAGATCTTCTGTATCTTCTGTTAGTCCTGCAGCAAAGTAACGGTTCGTGTGGACGGGAATGGTCTCACTTCTTGAAAGTTCAGGGTTTTTGTGTTACAGCAGCCTTAAGCACATTTTCTGCCAGTGTTGGCCATATGCAGCTATGAGGTGTGAGGGCCCTCAGAACAACTTATGTGGAGCAGAGAAGATATCAGTAAAGCAGTCATTTACTCTTTTTTTTTCTTTTTTTTTCTTTTCCCCTGGGGTCTCATCAGTCCTCTGCTTTTAGATATCAGTGATAACACTAAATACAATAATACGTTCACCTGAATGAGGTGTTACCGTATTTCTGTCAGCTGGTAAGGATGACCCTCCTCATTGACAAGTTTATCTTGATGGTGGCACAGATCTTTAACTACTTAAATTTTATCTTTATTATCCAGTTTAGCACTTAACTTAGTCATGCAAAGGGTGGCAGAAATTTCAGAAGAAAGTAAAGAGCACATTACATGAGGATCAATCTTTATTTACCTTCTCATAACAAAGACTTTAAAACCAGAACATGGCTTTTGTTGAAGATGCAGAATGATACTGTATATATATCTGAGGGAATGCTGTTAACTATAAAATGGTCTCTTCACTTTCCTTATCTTCCATGTTATCATAACTTCTACAACCTAAGGAAAAAAGTATATATTTTTTAACACCACAGAGGCAGGCACCAGCAAAGCAGGCATCTGAAGAGTGAAGCACAGTTATGAATTGAGTGTATGAAGGATTCTAGCAGGAGCAGTTCTGCCAAATGCAGTATCCTATTCAAAATCTCTAACAGAATAACAAAGCTCAGGACAACCAGAAAAATGTTTGTTTTTAGTGCCCTGTCTCTGTTCCTGCACTGCAGATCACAGTAACATCTCACTGATGGACTTTGTGTGCAGAGGAGCTGTGCTGGTCTGATCCCCAACCCATGACCAGCTGGTGCTTCCACCTGTGGCATGCAGACTGAGGTGTGCAAAAGGAAAACAGGCAGCAAAAGGTTTTTTTGCTTGTTCACATTTGTTTGCTTAGAGCTTTAAACACTGCTAGGCCACATTTAAACAAAATTTCTGTTGCATTTGAATGATACCACAAATAGAGTAAACATTAAAATACGACAGCCTAAACAGCTCAACAGTTCCAAAATCAAAACAGTCTAAAATACTTCCAAACATACTTGCAGGCAGGAAGGAAATGAGACTCTGTGGCACTGCCCCAGCCCTGCTCTATCCATCAGCAACCTGACTCAGCAGGCAGAACCCCTGATGATGTGCCCGTCCCACTCCTTGCCCAAGCCCTGCTGGCTCTGGTTGGTGCACACAGGCTGCCTGCACTCTGCATGCAGGGCCTGGCAGGAGATGTGCTGAGGCTGCTGCAATGAGTGCGTCATGTAGTGGCACATTTCAGAAACAGGTCTAACCAGACAATGCACATAATAAAAAAAATTAATGCTGTCCAACCAGTGCTGGCTTCCCTTGCAGTACCTGACCCACTTCAAGGTTGCTGGAATAATATATGGAATAATAATGTAGTCCTTAACAGACTAATTCAAGTCTCCGTTCAAGTGCAAACTTATGTCTGTATTGCATTCCTGTGACTGTCATCTTAAACAAGATGACTGCAAAATACCCTGGCAGACTGATGGCCCGTAATTCCCAGCTTCTCCTACAGCAGCAGTTGTTGCAATTATTGTGCTGTTCTCTTGTACCCAGCCTTGGTCTATGTTAAACAAAGCCTGCAGCAGTGCAGTGCAGCTGTGCAAATGCCTGGCATCCTTGCTGCTCTGCTACCATCACACTGAGAAATGGCAGACTCCCATGCTACCTCCATTTTCTAGCTTTGAGCCTCACTGTCAAATGAAGAGTTTGTACAGGCAGTGTGATTTCTGGTCAGAACAAGACTTTTGTGCTCACATTACACGAAAAGAAAATTAATGCTGCAGCCATTGCAACCAGTAGTGAAAGCTGCAGTGGTGGTAAAACAAATGGTTCAGGCACAGAAATTTTCCTACCAGGTTAGAGGGGAACAAATGTGTATACAATGTATCAGAAAATGGCCTGAAAAACAGATGTTTCAAACCACTGGAAGCAAAGTTTCAAAGAAAAAGTATTTGTTAGCATGCCAAATAAACACTGTGCTCCACCCCAGGTGGAAGTAAGTCACACAGTACAACCACCGTGCACCAACACACCAAGGTTAGGGGTGGCCTCATCCTGGTGCATGAAGTACTTGCAGGGAAAGCAGCTTCTGTGAATGCTGCCTTTGAAATTGATTAGGAAAAGACAGGTAGGCCCTGAGTGGGCAGCAGGTAGGCCGTGAAACTGCTTGGTGGCACACAGTGCTGGCAGGAGCACTTGCTCCAGGTTCCTGCCAGGTCTGCTTCTCATGGGAATTCAGTGCCAGCTCAGCTTCCTTGGGAGTGAAGGAAGTTACTTTGAGAGCTGAGGGAGAAGCCTGGTTGCAAGTTTTGGCAGTGCTTGCCAGAGATTACCGTGCTTGTGGCTGGTACCAACTTTGATGCCTCAGCTACACTGATGCTTCCTGTTAGTTAAATGGTGGACTTGGTCAGCCTGCATTCTTAAGATGCCTGTAAGCTTGTGGCTACTTCACACTCCGGTACAAATTCTAGGTTTCCCACATGGAAATTTTCTCCTCTTAAATGTGTACATTGTTTTAAACATTTTTTTCACAGCACAAGTCTCTACTCAGATGCAGTTTGCATACTTTCCAGGCCCTTCACACTGCCACACAAAGCCTCAGGTAGGAAGGTGACTGATCTTTACTCTAGGCTCAACCATGTACTGGAGAAGCAGCTGGACCTATGTAAGACATGACAGGCATCCAGATGTTAGTCATTGCAGCAGCTGTCCAGCCAGCCCTATTGAACAGTGAAGATGGCACTCACTGACCCTGCTGCCTTTGAAACACGTGAGGCACTCCTGAGTGCCCAGGTGATTTGTTTGGACATCTGAGCTATACCAGGAAGAGGGTAATTTCCATTTTATGGATGGGAACGGACGTCTTTGAACTGCACAAGGCCATCTCTACAATGGCCACATGACTGTAGCCTCAGAAAACACTCATTATTTTCAGGGCTGCCAGTAAACATCGTCTTCCAGACCTGGCTCTGCAGGCTAAGGATCCTGGGACTGGAATTGTCACTCCTGGGAACTGGGCCTCTTCCCGCAGCTCTGCAGGCTGGAATTATGCCACTCTTTCCCAAATCTGCCATGGACAAAGCACGCTGCTTGGCACAACCCCACATCTGTCAGCTGTTTGAACTAACCCAGCTGACCTTGCCTGAAGCAGAGTAGTGTGCACTTCTTCCCTGGACACACACAACTTTTTGGCAGAGCTGTGCAGGTGGCAGCTCAGCTGTGGTGAAAATGCAAAACCAGAGGGTGAGGGAGCAAGGCTTTCAACAGTCAGAGGGGATTGCAACCTGAATAGCAGCATGTGGTCTCCAAGTCCTCAAGCCTGCTGCTCAGTACAACTGTCTGGTTTTTCAGTTGTGGATCATAAATGTGAAACATCCCTGAAAATCACAACTGTCGTTCATCCTTTACGTAGCTTTCAATTCAACTTCAGGGTTGAGTTCAATGCAAAAGTTACCTTTTTAATGGATTTTATATCATGACAATAAATTTAGACACTATTCTTCTTTAAAGAAGACGATTACTGATAGTATCTTTACTGCAGTATTATCTGAGGGCCAGTTGACAATCCTCGTAGCCAACACCAGGCAAACACAAAAAAACCCTCTAGACAGTCTCCTGCAAAACAAGTTCATAAATGATGTAAATAAGGTAGGTTACAGAGAAAGTGTGGCAGGAAGGAAGGTGTGTTTTGAGGACTAGGATTGTGGTTCTCAGACTTTTGGTTAGAAAAGAGCCTTAAAGCAAATCAACCAAAAAAATATGTATTTAGATATCCTGAACCTGCATAGCACTCCCAGGCAGTGAGTCCCATGGGTTTGCTGAATCAGGCCAGTGTGTGCAGAGCCCATCTCTCTAAACAGCCATGCCATGGACACAATTAAGGATAAGCTTTTGATGTCAATGAAGTATTTGTTTTACCTTCAGGAAATACCTAAATAAATACTGTCTTGGGGAGAGGATGTACTATGATAATATCTGGTAAAAGATCCACTCAGAGGTAATTAGAAGACAAAGGACAGAAGAAACAAGACTATATAGAATGAAGAACTACATACACTAGAATGCAGATCTGCATCTATGCAAGACCTTGGTATCAAGATAGGCATCCTAGGCATACTAGATGTCTAGCAAAATCTTTCTAATATAAATGTAGTGTATATTAACTGAGGTTTGTTACTAATGTACTTTTATCTAAGCTTGATGTGCTGAAAAAATATTTGGACAACAGTAATAAGTTTTGCAGGTGGTACTAAGAATGGCAGTCACATTTCTTAGCATCTCTTTCTGACCTAAATTTTTTCTAAGGATTGAAATCTGTTGTGGCCAGATATCAATGCATACTTGGCTCCAGTTACCTGGCTAGAGGTTGTTTTATTCATGTCACTATTAAAATCACTACTCAGATTTAAAATGGTTTTAAAGAGTTTGCAGATTCTGCCTATATAGCATAAGCCAAGAAATATTCTGCAAATGAGGTATAAAAGCTGGGCCCAGCACTCCTGAAAATCAATTTGTATTGCACATATTCATTACACTGCTTAATTTAGCAAACAGCAAAATCGATACCGTAGTAAAGAAGATGTGAGTTTGTAAAATGCTTCTCTTTTAATATTGATAGAGAATACTAGTAGTAAATTTAAGACAATCTGAGGCAATAAGAATGATTTTTGGAATATAATAGCTTCTTTTTCAGTTCAGATTGATCCTGCTATGTCTAACTGGGAGTAGGAGGAATAAAAAATTCTACAAGTTACTTGCCTTTAATCTCCTTCTCCTATTTTTTCAGTTCTTCTAACAGATGAGTTATAACAACAGCAGATGAGTGCGTGCTATCATCAGAGACCTTTGCCAACCAATAATATAGATTCAATTATACGATTCATTACTTTCTATTGGCTTCAGGACCTTAGTATTAAAAAAGGTGGAAATTATGAGATAATCATAATATACTGGGATTTTCAAATTGATACAATTTCACTTTTTGATCAATATTACTTAATATTTCCTTCAATTTTAACTTAGAAGTCATCATAACAGACATCTCTGACATTTCCAATATGCAGATGCCTGTGTGTATTCACAAATATTAGGAATATCTTCCATTCGAGTGGACTTTTGTCACTAGGGCTCCAGCCCGTGCTCCCTGAGTCACGGTGAGTACATTGTGGGGTCAGGATATGCAGGCTCAGGGCTGGTCCCTGCCTGGAGCAGTACCACATGGAGCCGTGGGCACAAGCAGCTGGTCTCTCCCAGTCTCCCTCAAGCCTGGCTTTGCTTCATTAAAGACATCCATGAATTCTCCACCTCAAAGATTTCCCATCTTATTTTGCTATTTTTTAAGTCAGGTAGGCATCTTTGCAGAAAAGGAATTTGATAAAAGCATGCATAAATGAAAAACACGTGGCATAAATGTTAACTGCAATCTTGGTCTCCAGAACCAGATTGTTAGGAAAATAGCAGAAGAAAATTCCAAGATGGTCCCACAGTGTTTCAGAAATAATTTAAGCCATGTTCCTATTGTAGCCAGTTCATTGCTGAAATCCTATCACAGTTTAGTAATTCTTAGACACTGAACAACAGCTCAGCAAACCCTGCTTGCTTTGCAAATTTCTTAAAACCAGGAGTGCCAAAGATTGTTTTTCTGCCAAATTACTTGATGTCAGCCAAATGAAAAGGTGTAAATCCTTTCCTCTTGTGCATTCAGTTCCTGTAGCAGTTCTCATGACCTGACGGAGACTGAAATTACCTGCTATTAGCAGCAAGAAAAAGTATGAGGCACAATGCCAACTTCTAAATTAAACAAACAAAAATCCTTTTCTAGTTAGCTTTACAGACAAGTATATTTCTTTCACACCGAGTGCTCAATACACAGTCAAGTTTAAGAGAGCAGCTGGAAAAGTACCAAAGACATATATACTTACATGCATTTTTGAACACAACCCAAAGATCTCTGAAGACATCCCTCTCTCCAACTCTGAGCCAGCTGGAATACCAGGAGTTGGGAAGATTTTTTATCAGAGTGGAAAGGCCTAAAGATCATTGCACAAGTCCCATCAGTCTCACGCTGGCACAGTTGTCTCTCGAGAAACACATCTAGGGAATTTTGTAATTAGTTAAAAGGCTGCTTGATTTTATTGTTGATTTTCGCTCAAAAAGAGTGGAATGTTTTTTTGTTTTGTTTTGTTTTCTTTCTTGGATTTGCTTTCACATTTCAGGGCTCCCCTAACTTCTTCAGGAAATTATTCCGGTGAACAGATGTACAAAAAAGCCTTTTCTTGAATGCATCCATTATCTTTAATAACACATTCCAAACACTTCTTCACCATGAGTAAAAAAAACAACAGATAAATAAGCTCTTTTCTGAAAGAGAGAGAAATGATTAAAAATGACTTGTTTATTGAAGTTTTCTGTAATGTAAGTGGTGCACCATATGCAGGAACTGTGGCTTTTCAGTGTACACTGTAGTCCCAGTAAGTACAATACTGTTCTTATTAAACAGTAGTATATATTGTTTACAGACAAGAAAAAATGTTAATTCCTATAAGAAGTGTTATGATATTCCAGACTTGTGTTATAGTATTTGTAGGAAAGTACCCAGAAAGAAGAGAGGAACATTAAAGTCCAGCTCTTCAAACTGTCTGCCAAATTCCTAAAACCTTGCTAGAAGGCGAGGATGTTCTGAAGAGGGCTAAAGAGCTGAAAAAATGACATACTTAAAGAGATGCAATTCTTTCTATGGAACATCAACAGTCTTCCAAACAGTTTCCTGCTAAACCTTACAGGGTGGTACATAAGCCCACGCTAGAAAACTGTTTCTAAGTTCGGAAGGACATGCTGATTCACTGGCTCCCTAAATCTTCATATCTAGGTGTTTTTTCTTGCTTTGGCATTCAGTCCTACACTAACTGTAGAACTGTACGATGGGGCATGATGGATAATTCTGATTTCCCACCACTTGGCACAGTGCTCATGGGCTCCTGTCCTCTGCCAATGGTAAGAGGCTGCCTAGACCTCACAGTCAGTTCACTCAGGTAGTTACTTCCTCCTATTCAAAGATGGGAGTGAAGAGGAGCTTGCCTCCCTTCCTTTGGTGGAAGTGCTGCTGAAAAGCCATGTATTACTATAGTGCTCTATATACAGAGAAGACAGATCAGCAACAGGAAGAAAAACTAATACAGACACCATCCTACAAGCCCTTGCCCGCAGCTTGTTCAGAAAATGCCTCAGACATTCTGCAAAACTCAAAATAGTGGCTTGCTCAGAATATACCTCATCCAATTTTAATATATTTCAGTGGTAAGATTCTTCTCAGACAGAAGCTCCAGCTCCTATCTTAGAAAGGTTAACAGAAACAGTACAGAAATGTTATTTACCATCAATATTTCCGAGATTTTCTAGTCATAACTCAGTAGAGCCTAAGATGCTGCAACTCTCTCTTCATGTCCTTTTATATTTTATCTTTCTTTCCTACATTCACCATCCAAAAAGGAATACTAGCCATCTTTCCCCGCAGAGAAGTCTATACCATACTAACCATTTCTTTATGTAGTTATACCAAGCTCTTTATGCATGTGTTAGCATTAGCCTGTGAAAATATATTTTGGACTTTCCCTTCTGGTCAAAACTCTTTGCACCTACTTCTGTGACTTCCTCCTGTGTGCAGCTGTGTCAGACATCAAGGTCTTTGAAACCGTCACGGTGCTGAACAGAAGACCAAGCAAGGCGGGGTGCTCTACAGTTGTCACTTGTACCAGACGTCTTTCTTAAAAAAAATAAAATACATATTTATATGCACATATTTATATACACACATGCACGCATATATATTTATTCTCAGCAGCCTTAGTTTGCTTAACAACAATACATATTTTAAGATACACCTCATCAGTCATAATAACACATGTATTACCAACATGTATTTGTGGAGGCCTTTTAAACTTGAAACTTAAACATTTAATTAAAACTTACTGTGCTTTTCAGGCCTGCTTGCGTAGGGCCAGGCTGGAGGTAGAGCTTCAGAGCTGAAGTCTCCTTACTGCAGCAGTAAGGAAAAGTGGTGCCTAGATTAAGTTGACAGGAATTTAAGCATTAAAGCAGAATTTTCTACACAGTTTTCTCCTTGTTATTATGTAGTAGGTGATATGAGGAGGATTTTGCTCTGTGTTTTAATGACGACTTGTGTTGATGGCAGAATTTTTCGTTCAGGGATTTCTCAGGGCCATAGGAATGACTTGGCTTGAAGGACTGTGCGTCCAAACACACAAATTACCCAATAAAATCTATTATTTTCCTCATGTTCAACAATGCTAGTTCTATGGATCAAAAGCTCTGTTGGGTAATCCTACATCTTAATTATAATTTGGTGACAAGTATGGATTTGAAGGATTCTTCGGGGTTAATTTGACCGCAAAGTTTTCAGGTGCTGGAAAGATGTTCTAGCAATTCTACCTCATTTTCCCTTTGTTGAAATGTTGTGCAAGGAAACGCTTACAGCACTCAAGAAAATGTCATGGCGATATGAATAACCCTGAATGCAGGACAGCTTGTTCAGAGTTACCTAATACACAGTGTTTGTCAGAGCAGCACAGAGCTGGGCACCCTGCTCTGCAGCAGCAACCTGCTGCTCAGGAGCAGACACTGGTCTGGCATCAGAATACTCCACTGCAATTCTCTCCTCTAACCCTCAAAGAGAAGCAACCAAGCCATATAACTGAGAATGTTAGTCTGTATTAGAAAAGTGACCTGAAACCTGATTAATAACTCCTTCATTTTAGGTTTGGAAGCAGGCAATGGTACGTTCAATGCCCATACCTGAATGTGAGGGAGATAAGACATACTGCCAATTGCACTCTGAAGCCCCAGCAAGTTCCATGCCTGAAATTCCATTATGGATTTTGGCAACTGAATACTTCCAGGGGACAAAATGAGGAAAAAAACTGTTGGCTTAGTGGCAGCAAAGGAAATCTGGCAAGCAAAGGAAACAAATGCAATGCGAAGAGTGTTGCCTTAATGGCCAATCCTTTGAAAGAAACGTTGCTACAGATTGGGGTTGGCTTTACCTGAATTTCTACTTTCAGCTGTAGTTAAGATTATAATAACTAGCCTATACACGTCACTGGACAGCAGGATTACTATTGTTTTTAATGTATTACACCATCAGACAAGCTGTTGGGAGAGAGCAGGTGGACAAGTTGGAGCTAGCCTCCTCCCAATTAGCTGTTAATGGTTCTGTTTCTCAGTAATGAACTTGCATCTCTCCAGTTTTACATCTGTACTAGTTTATTTCAGCTAACAAAACAAGTTCCAGGGTACATATCTGTTGACCAAGAGCTCCAGAGCTGTATGCTGAATCATCTTCCCTACAGCCTCACTGCACATTGCTCTGCTTTTCTATTTTCCCTTAGGAAAATGTGGGCAACACCATTTACCTGCATACATGTAGCACTTTTACAAGGCTTTGAAGACATGATACAGCTCAGTCTAGTAACTGATGATTACTTCAAACAGAGCACAGGCCCATCAAGCAGAAATAAATTAACATTTTAAAACTAAGTAACAGTCTAGTTTTGACCTATTTCTCCCAGATGTTTCTGTTGGTAAGTCACTGGTAAAGGACTGAGAAAATGTCTGGAACTTAGGGCTCCCCACCTGCCTGGCTACGATTTCTAGCTGCTTGCATAAAATACACAGTGTGTGACACAGATTTTCCCAGTCAAGGTTCATTTGGAGCTGGTTTGTTTGCATTGCAGTGCTTTACAAATAGCAGGCATCCCCTTTCCCAGAATGCTATTCTATCAGAGTAGGGAAAAGAAGGGAGAAAAGAAAGGGGGAAACTCGCCAGGCAGCAACAAAGGAGCATGTAGAGCTACTGAGGGGCTTCAGCCACTGCCGTGCATGCAGCAAAGAGGAGAAATTACTCCAAGAGATGTACAATCCTGCACGCTTTGAAACAATTATGTGCACACAAATTACGGTGTGCTTTCTGTCCACATAAACAAATCACAGTGCATGTGCTGTCATTTCCATATTATTCCATGCAGCCAAAGATAGGATTGCTCCTCTGAATTGTAATTTGTATTTCAGCACAGCTCCTGTTTTACATATGCATAGCTGCCTCATCCCACTTCACTAATTCCACAGCCATATCTCAGAGTAGCTTTTGTCTCCCATCCAGGAAAGCCCACAACTTGGATTTCTCTTGCTTTCAGCACTAAGTGTACCAGTTCTTGTCGGGATGCGGAGCAAAGCAGGACGGCACACTATGCAGCAAGGGGAGCAACTGCACTTGTAAGAGATTTTTTTAAAGGCCAATGACCTTCCCACATTAGGGCAGATTTCTACTCCATCCATCATGAGGACAATGCAGATTTGTAAGCAGATGACAGATCTGCAAAGAAGCACGGGGCACACACGCTGACTGGTTGGTTCTGATCCTGGAGCTAAGCACCAGCTATTTATCTTGCTTCTTGGACAGCTTTCACAGTCTTTGTCAAGTTCATTGTTGCTTCAGCTGAACTGCTTCATCCAGATGGGGCAGGACTAGTTCAAGTGCACTACAGAGGGGTGCGAATACAAATTCTTACTCTAAACAAAACAGCCTTAAAATGAAATCATTCAACTTAAAATATAAGAGAGACTTTTATTCCCTAGCCTCATTCAAAGAGCCACTGTATGGAATTATTTTTGCTGAAATCAAGACAGTCCAAGTCTGGTTTCAAAACATTACATTTGGCAGAAGTAATTATCAAAGGAAAAATCAGTCTTAAGGGGAATTGCTGAAAATCTGAAATATATATATCTCCACATTAGTATCAAAAATCTGAAAGTTTCAGTTGTATGTTTACCACCCGTATCAGTCCAAAACCAAGCACAGATCCAAACTCAGAACAAAGATTGCGTTTGTCCCTGAATTACCCCGTAAGAACTTTTGGATAGACGCAGTGCATCCTACACAGGTCAAAATGGTACAGTGCACTTTCAGGAGGTAGCCTGGACTACTAAGATCGCTCTTTTTTTTTCTCTCCTCTTACTATTGGAAAAGGTACCTTCTGTTTCTGAAGATTGGTGTAATCAGTCACAACAGAAGTTGGGACAACAATTTAAAGTTTGTGATGAATCTTTTCAAACATCTAAGTGTATTTATTCTGGCTGTATTTATTCTGATTTGGGCCCATAATAGAGGATGTACTTTCATTATGATCTAAACTCATTGTGTAGATATACATAAAGATAGGCAGCTCAACTTTAGAAATTGCATCAGAAAGATCTATCCCCTTGACTGCTTGGTGATATAGATTTTACCCTTCTCTACATTGCACAGCATCTTGAAAGAATGTGCCTTTCACGTTCATTTATCACTGTATGCAGGGGATATTTTAGGGGTGAAAGGAAAATTATGGAAATTGTAAGTGATCCTCCATTGGGATCCACCGGTGCAACAGCCACACCCTCGTCACAGAACACAGCTCACTCGTCCCTACCCAGTCCTCCCCACACAGATGGTTGGAGAGTCAGGTGCTAGTTAGATCATCACCAACACCTACAGTTTCAAATGGGAGAGATCAAAAAGGAGATTACAGTTGTAGGTGGAGACACACAAAACTCAAGGCTAAGTGCCTCTACTTGCCATTAGCTAATCTATATCTGAGTTTCTTATCCTACCAACTCACCCTACCGCAGACAGGCGGGTCACATATTCTTCAGGTAAGCCCATTATTTTAAGAAATAAAAGTGCTGTAACAACCAAACAGCACCTATCACCTCCCTCTCCCTTCACGGGATGAATAGAAGTCTTAATCTCAGTATATGCTTTATAGGATCCACTGGCGCACACCGCACAAGGAGACAAACATCTTATTCTTTTAGTCTTCCTTTTCCCATAGCATTCATTTGCACTTCACTAGAAGCTAAATTTTGTCTTTAAAACTTACTTCCTTCTAGCTCCTTAACCATTGTTGCTTAAACATTTGAAATCTGGTGGCTAATAGCCTCTCTATGTAACAAATCCAGTTTCCTTAGTGCCCCTTAGCCACCTCTCTCTGCCTTTTAGATCTCTCCTATTATCATCGCAGACTTCCACCTGGATTTTCCAGGAGCATTTACCACTCTCCATTTACTTACAAATGTTACCTGTCTTGCTTAAGTGAGGGAAACCTTTGTGTACCTTCCCATTTTTCCAAAGTGCAACACCATCAAAGCTCAGGTCCAATTCTTCTTGGGGATCATGGGAGCTGTAGTTCTCTGAAAACCAAGCCTGTGCCTCCCTAAAGCTACAGAAGTGTGTTGCTATTGGCAAAAAGGGATAGTAAACTTCACGTTTTCGCAGAATTGATCCAAATATTTTTCAGGAAAAAAACACAACATGAGAACAGCTTGCAGGTTAAGTTCTATCCCAGAAAATCTGAGCACACATATTTGTTAACCATGACATGAGAAATCTAGGTGTGTGTTGCATAATAGCACTATTACAAAATATTACCAGGAGAAGAAGAAAAAAGGAAGGAGGCTGAATGTTACATATGAAATACCAAGAAGGTATCTGTGGAAGGTGTCTCAGAGGGAAAAGGTAGCCAACGAGAAAGCTCACTAGATGAAAGAGGCTTTGTTTTTGAAACAAAGCTAGATGTGATGGTGAGTGGGGCAGAACTTAGGCAAGAGGAAAGTAAAACCATCAGCTTAGTAAATAAGATTTGCAATTTAACTGTTAAAAGTTTATCTACGACCAGTGCTACAGGAAACCCGAGTCACCTCTTATGGACAAAACCTGCATGTATCTAATATAACACAGTGGAGGTTAGGAGAATTATCACTTCCAAAGGTAAGTTTGTAATTTCTTACAATATTTAAGTCAAGTAACGAGTTTGAGCACTCTCATGGTGGCAGTCTTTTCCTTTGGCCTGAGTTGTCCATTCCCCAGCATGAGCCTAATGCCTCATCCTTCCACCACTGAGCACCTATCAGAAAAAGTCAGGTTTCATCTTCCATGCCCCCAGCAGGCAGCTGCAGTCAATGGTCAGAACCTCCCTGAGCCTTCTCAGAGCTAACCAAAGACACTTCACTCTGGCTTCCCTAGGATGTCATGTGCCCTGGGCCCCCCTCAGTCCAGGGGCTGTTCACAGGACTACGTTTAGGCAGTGTAACAAACTGTATAAAATTATTTGCCTTAACTTGAGTTAGCACTGCACTGCACCCTCCCTGTGTTCTGGTTTCAGACCAGACAGTGCCAGTCGTGCACCAGTGTTTGGTTCTTGCTGATGCACACTTGGGCCTGGCCAGGCCTCTCAGCGGGCAAGAGAGGCTGCCATGACGGTGTGGGGTAGTGGATGGCTGCAGGATGGGCTGGGCCAGCCCTCATGGGCTGCACATCTGATTTTGTCTGTTATTGTCACTTTAACATTACTGGGAATATGTTGCTGAATTACTTTGAGTTCTTGAGCTGTGTCCTTGGAGACTTTTTTTACATAGCTGATTATAGGTGACATGAACAGTACCCTTCTTTATAAAGCACAGGGAAGGACAGCTGATGGCAGAGAAATATACTACAGGCTCTGCAAATACAACCTTGCTTAACAGCACAGCCTTTGCCAGCTAGTATAAAACTATTTCATTTGACCCAAGCACCTTGAAATCTGTAGTTACTTTTCCAAAAGGACAAGACCCCAGAAAGCAATCAAACAGCTTCATATGCTAATATGTTCAAACTCCATGGCTTTGAGTACAATACAGATGTAATACCACAGCACCAAAGATTGATGAGCCTTGGCTTTTACCCATTTTTGCATTATTCTTTACTGCATTCTTCTAGTCTCCTGGATAATCTTGCTGTCTGTGATCTACAGCAGAAATGAGCCTGGCCCATGCAATCATGACAAATGATTCTTTGTAGCTTGTTGCAATGATGTTAAAGCTGGAACAAATTTCATTTACCTGCAATCAGAAGCCAAAATACCAGTAATGAGCTATTTTCTATTTAGAAAACAAAAATATTGGATACCTACTATCAAAGGTAAGCAATGATACAAGAGACAAGCTAGAGAAAATGCCCAGAGGACACACACAAAGACTTTAAAGTTCCATGAAGTAAATGTAAACACAGGGTTTGTTTCTCCTTTGTATTACACATATTTTCATTGATGCAGTCCTGATTTCCCCAGGCTCAGAAATTAATAATGCCCAGGAAGGGAAATGCCAGGGGAATGCAGAGCAATTCAAACACAGGAAGAGATTAACTACACAGGCAGCATATATGGAAAGACGAGGGAAAGGGAGCAATGCCAAAAGCTACCCAGCTCTGTGAACAAATCATTCATTTCTTAAATTCCCTCCCCTTCAGTGTGGTAAGGGGCACTGTAAATTGGTTTTGGATCTGAGCCGGTAACTTTTCTTGACAGTTTTGCGAAGTTGGTTTAAATACTACCGACACAGTCTTACATCTGCAGCTCAGCTGAGCCGTTAACCAGAAGAGGTAGGTTTTTGAAAGCCTTCTTTAGGGTAAGGCCTGCTCTAGTACAGTTTAGTTGAAGTGGAGTTAGCCTACACTGATGACATTTAAATTTTGCCTCAGCTTTTTACTAAGAATTCAAATATAACTGTTAGGGTTCTTAAATACATCTATCAAAAGTGGAGCCATCCAAACAATGCAGAATCTATGTTTATTTTTATTCATAATCGAGATTCTACATCTGCTATCTTCACGGTTTGGTAGTGTGAAGTACTGGAAGCCTACTGATATGTATTTATATAACTTCTCTTTTGGTCAAAGGACAGATTCCTTTTCACTTCAAGTCACTAAGAAGTCACTGCAGGCTGTCTAGACTCATACAAACACATGATATCTCAACAACGAATGCGAGGCTAAGTTTAAAGTAAGTATACTAAAAAGAACAGTGTGCTGGGGGTCTCTAGTGAGAGAGATTGCTGGCAACCACTTGGAGAAAGCATTCTGATATTGTGGGGGTATTTTAAACTCGGACTGAAATGTTTAGAATGTGATCTCAGACGGTTACAGTCCTTACGCACACATGGCAACTCACATATGGCTCTTCATTGTAGCTAATAATTGCAGGACAGAAAGAAAAAGTAGTAAAAAGAAGGATGTCCTTGCATACACAGACTAAGAAAGTCAGAGACTGCATTCTCCATGTCTGTAACCAAAATTTATAAATAGCTATCTTGCCTACTTTCACTTCTCATCTAATTGAAGAAAAAAGCATATACAGTTCTTGCAGCCCGCCCATTTACTTTGCTGAACTATCTGTGCCCAGGGATGCAGTTTATTACTAGTGGGGTAGAAGTACAATGAAAGGCCAGGGAAAATTGCCTCTCAATATCATTGTTTTTGTCAGGTATGAATGAATATCTTTTTGGCAAGGCCACAGCAGCCTGTTTCTGAATTAAAAGACCTTCAACACAGGGGCGGAAGAAACATAAGATACAAGCACTCCCAGACTGTCAGGAAGGCTGCAGAGCTTTACAGGGGTTGCAGAACAGAGCTCAGTCTGTTATTTGACTTCCAGACACATTACATTTTGCAGTTTATACAGGACAGATACACTTGATCTGTACTTAACCCAGTCCTCAGCCCATCAGTCCTGGGCACTTTGCTGCCTATGGGAAGCAAAAGCTGTGCACTTGTGACTTCCCAAACATGCTTCAGCTGGAGGTGTCTCATGCCCTCACAACAAGGCTTAGATTCGGGATAGAGACAAGGAAATAAGAGTGTCCAGTTCTGTCTGAACTTATCTCCATCCACCCTGGTCACTTCAGGAAGCAAGAAACCCTTTGAAATGAAAGCATCTTACTCCAACCTCTCCATTGCATATCTTTTACTTGCCAAAGCAGGTGGCATTTTGCTCCAGGCTAGACCACTACAGTGGTCAGCATGTGTAACCAGTATGTACTGAGAGACTTGAGTACACCGCACCAGGAGCTAGTATACTCACAGACTGAGAAAGGGAGTACTGTTGTCTTCCTTTGACACAGAGTGGGCTGAGATTCAGAAACACGTAGGATGTTCTGTCTCTCAAATATTTTATGAATTGTAGTACTGATTACCAAAAGATCCACACCAAAAGAATGACAAATAATAATAATAAATGATCACAGCAGAAGAGTATTATAAACCTCTATCTTGCCTTATGTTCTCTTACTTGGATGGCTTCTGTTGTCCAGGTAGGGATGGGAAAGGTGACTGAGGACACATCATGGCTTTGGACTGCAAAGGGCCACCAATGGCCTGCTTGCAAGCAGTATGACTTGAGCAGTCTTTGTCCAGTTTTCTCCAATAATGCCAACTAAACCTGAAAAAAACAAAAACAAAAATAAACCCACAACCAGAATTAATCTGCTAATCAAAGGAAGGGATAAAGCAACAATCATTAACTCATTCCAGTCTGAATTATCTTGTGCAATACGAAGTTATACAGGCTTTAAATTGAACTTTGAATACGTTTCCTGAATTGTATCTCTAAATCTTTTTGATAGTTGCTTAACTTCATTATAAAAAATAATCAGATTTCTTATTTAAGCGTCACGGATACCATAAGAAAAATTAAAGATACTAAAGTACTTACATAGTTAATTTGCAAATCTCTACATTGAATCAAGTACTATAAACCAAAAATTAGTCCTCTTTAAATGCATACTGAAAGCAGTAAGCAGAAATACACAGTTCTTACAGGGTTCCTGACCCTCTGGGGCTGTGGGTCAGATGTGTAACGCATCCAGGTTCTCCATGAACTTGCACAAATTTCTAGTCCTAGACATTTTCCCTTACGGACCCCTTCCAGCAGACAGATGTAACTCTTGCAAAACAGTAAAAAATAAAAAATCACCTTTTCCCTTTTGTGACTGTGTAAGGGCAGGAGATACTGGGCCACAGGAGAAACAGAAGGGGGCTGCACGAGGACTGGGCAGGCCCAGCCTGCAGTGCCCAGCACTGGGCTGTGATGCAGTGCACTACAGGTGTGCCCCAGCTCAGCCAGCATCCCATTGGCCATGCTTAAGAGCTCTCACAGGCACACGTTTACATAAATATTTGGCATTGCTTGGGAAATAGAGGGTTTTGTGTACACATTAGGATCATGTGAAAGCTTAGTTAGCCCGCTGTGACATGCTATAGCTGTGCCTCAAGTTTTTATCACTTCTCCCAAGACCAAATCTGGGCAGAGTGGCGGGAGACTGATTCTGAGAAAACCTCTGCTTTACTGACCAGAGAGGCCCCGCGAGAGCCTGGAAAGAGATCAGGAGAACTGTCCTCGTCAAAAAAGCATCACCAGAGCTCATTGCAGGGTCATCCTCTGCGGGACGCATCACCCGTGGGGCAGAGCGATGGAGCAAAACGCTCCGTGCCGCAGCAGGGTGCTCCCACCGCCTGCAGCCTCGCATAGGGACACCCCGCTGCGCGGCACCTTCCTCAAGGGCTCCCGGCAGCGGGGCAGGGCCTCGCCGTGCCACCGCCCCCGGGCCGCCTCGGGGGCAGGCGGCGCCGGGAGGGGAGGCGGCCCCCGGCGGCAGCGCTGGGACCGCCACGGCGGGCGGC
>VXAB01002093.1:516349-566108 GCA_013399175.1 Odontophorus gujanensis
TTTTTTTTTTTTTTTTTTCTCTTCAGGAGATGAATGCACCATCTTTCAGAGTAGAAAAGAATGAAGACGGGTCAATGCATTTACATTACTATTCAGATAGAAGAGGTCTGTACCATATTGTGCCAGGTAATCAAATAGAATACAGAGTACAGATGGACTGGTATGCATAATGCACACATATATTTGCAGATATACTTTTCTCAGGTTTCAGAATCTTCTTTTCAGATGAAGGCTGGCCAAGAGATTCAAACCTGGTAAGGTTGATTCATCAGACAGCAGTCCTCTGTGTTTTCCTGCCTACCTAATTGTAGCTACCAGTGCCTTCTACAGAATTCCATTGGTGGAAGGAAAAATGAATTTCATGTATATATAGATGTTTATTGATTCTCAGTAATTCATACTCCTTAAATTACAGTGAGTAGCAGTGATAGTTGGAAAACATATGTACAATCCTTGCATATGTACTCCTGCAGTAGATATGATTTTGTAAATCTGCTGTTGGGTCCTGCTCAAAACTGAATCTTATTGTAGCAATTGTAGGAGTTAAGATCTTTTAACTTCAGAAATCCCCACAATTATTCTTATGCAATGGTTAAACATCTGCAAGTATGTAAGAGCTAATCATATTCATTTATTTCCTAGATGTTTCTTTATGAAATTTTTTATCATTCCCCCCCCCCACACTCCTTATAAAATTCATTTCATATTCCAATTGGAACACAGAGTTACTTGGAATTTCAAACACAGCTTTTCATGTCGTTGTCCAGTGTTTCACTTAATAGCTGTAAGTAGAAATGAGAAGACAGATACTGCATCTTCATGATAGACTTACTTCAAATGAAAATATTCTGCACTATCCTAGAATATTCTGCAGATTCTATTTCATATTCTACTGAAATAGATTGTTTTAACTGCATCTCTTTAGAGCCTGTGCAGTTCTGGAGCTTTGGGAATTTATTTTTGCTATGTATGACATTTGGTCGCATTATTCAGGTATTCTGCTGAGCTTTTTCTAGTGAAAATAAGCATTTGTCATCAGACAAAGCAAGCAGAAAAAAGGAACCCCAAACTGTAACTTTAAAGATATCTCCTATGTACACAATCTTATCCTAGTAAGATGCTGTAGTGGGAAAAACATAGGTAACCACAGGTCACAGTTCTTCCAGACTCATTTGGAAAAGCAATTCCTTAAACAGTGACATACCATTGTGAGCTCTCTAAAAGGGAAATGGAAACATTTTGTTATTTGCAGTATTGTGGGTTTTTTTTGTTTTACTTTCAGGAATAATTGGTGCAGCAGCCCTGGATTTTTTTAACATCGAGATTTCAATGGAAATAGTCAACCAAATGGAAGAAGAAGAAAGAACTGGGAAAAAAGAGCATATTGTTTTTCTCATCACTCAAAACCCTGTACTTTCATACAAAGAAAGAAAGAAATTTTCTTTCTTATCTCAAAGTCTTGCTGACTCTGAAACACAAATTGATACTCAATTGAACAATAAGGTATTTTAAGATTAATTATCATTGTATCAATAAAATATGATTAAAATAAAACACACTTGAAAATCCCTCTGGAATATTTTTCAACAGGATCCTGAGAAATCAGAGAACACTATTAGAGGAAGCTCAGTTTGTCCTGTCAAGAAAAGTCACTGGAAAACCATAAGAGGAATAATCACATTAGGAAGAGGTGAGACTATTCAGAGTGAGCTTGTCATCATTTATGAGTCTTTTCAGCAAGAAAGTCAGTAATCCTTGCTGTGTCCACCCACCCATCCATGTTGATGTTGTGATTTGTGTTTCCACTTCATCTTTACAAAACGTTTCTGGTTAAGCTTCTTTCAGTTAGACACTGGTAATCTAAAAAAAAAACAACAACAAACAAACACAGAAAAAGGGCAGATAGTAAGCACACTTACTAATGACAGATACTTAAATGAAATATGACCTGTCACTTTTGTCTCATAAACAGTCTTCTGAAAAGTGTTCTACAAAATCTCGTTCTGTGGGATGTCTGATACTTGCCTGTCATGTCACAGTGTCTAAGCTGATTTATTCAAGAGATTGCTTTTTTAACCTTGTTACAGCTGTTTATTCCAACTGTAGTGAATTCTAAAAGCCCAGTAAAACCTTCTACTAACCATAAATCTGTTGGTAGTAGTCTGGTAATCTCTGTAGCCCCTGGGAAAACAGATCTTGTCACCAGTAGTTTTATGATTAGAATCTTTTGATTCTTCAAGAGAAATCAGAAGCGAGCTCGGTCTGAATTTGCTGTCTGACTTCTGGTGGAAGTAAAAAATTGAACCTAATAACATTCAGCATAATACCAAATACACTGCAACACCCAATACACTGAGATGTTACCACATGCTCAAAGGCAAATTTTAGAGTAGTACTGCTATTTGAAAAACAAACAACACACATTTAACAGTAAATGGTTGGAGTTACAAAGAGCCTGATTTTGAAAAATGACAAAGGTGTACTGCATTCCCTTAAAGCAGTAAGAGGTCTTCAAGTTGTGTCCTAAATTCATAATCTTTTCACCAATCTCACAAGGGACCTGAGCATTTGCTATCAAACAGAATTCACTAGAGTAACTGTGATAGCCACCTTCTGGTGGGAGGAGATCACTTGAAATAATCAGCCCTTTGGTTATTGTGGGTGATTGGAGAACGCTTCAGTAACAATAACTAATATTCTTTGACTGTGAAGACAAAGAGTTTAGATGCTTCAGCCAAATGAACACTTTTGACTATTTTATTCATTTCATTCTGAATATGTATCATAAAAAATAGCGAGCCCAGCCTTCTTTGTAGATGTGACTGCTTTGAAAAAAAAANAAGCTCAGTTTGTCCTGTCAAGAAAAGTCACTGGAAAACCATAAGAGGAATAATCACATTAGGAAGAGGTGAGACTATTCAGAGTGAGCTTGTCATCATTTATGAGTCTTTTCAGCAAGAAAGTCAGTAATCCTTGCTGTGTCCACCCACCCATCCATGTTGATGTTGTGATTTGTGTTTCCACTTCATCTTTACAAAACGTTTCTGGTTAAGCTTCTTTCAGTTAGACACTGGTAATCTAAAAAAAAACCAACAACAAACAAACACAGAAAAAGGGCAGATAGTAAGCACACTTACTAATGACAGATACTTAAATGAAATATGACCTGTCACTTTTGTCTCATAAACAGTCTTCTGAAAAGTGTTCTACAAAATCTCGTTCTGTGGGATGTCTGATACTTGCCTGTCATGTCACAGTGTCTAAGCTGATTTATTCAAGAGATTGCTTTTTTAACCTTGTTACAGCTGTTTATTCCAACTGTAGTGAATTCTAAAAGCCCAGTAAAACCTTCTACTAACCATAAATCTGTTGGTAGTAGTCTGGTAATCTCTGTAGCCCCTGGGAAAACAGATCTTGTCACCAGTAGTTTTATGATTAGAATCTTTTGATTCTTCAAGAGAAATCAGAAGCGAGCTCGGTCTGAATTTGCTGTCTGACTTCTGGTGGAAGTAAAAAATTGAACCTAATAACATTCAGCATAATACCAAATACACTGCAACACCCAATACACTGAGATGTTACCACATGCTCAAAGGCAAATTTTAGAGTAGTACTGCTATTTGAAAAACAAACAACACACATTTAACAGTAAATGGTTGGAGTTACAAAGAGCCTGATTTTGAAAAATGACAAAGGTGTACTGCATTCCCTTAAAGCAGTAAGAGGTCTTCAAGTTGTGTCCTAAATTCATAATCTTTTCACCAATCTCACAAGGGACCTGAGCATTTGCTATCAAACAGAATTCACTAGAGTAACTGTGATAGCCACCTTCTGGTGGGAGGAGATCACTTGAAATAATCAGCCCTTTGGTTATTGTGGGTGATTGGAGAACGCTTCAGTAACAATAACTAATATTCTTTGACTGTGAAGACAAGGAGTTTAGATGCTTCAGCCAAATGAACACTTTTGACTATTTTATTCATTTCATTCTGAATATGTATCATAAAAAATAGCGAGCCCAGCCTTCTTTGTAGATGTGACTGCTTTGAAAAAAAAAATTCACTTAAATAAAAAAGCAAACAGTGATTTGGTCTTTGTGCTGTGGACAAATACCCTTTGTGTAAGTGATCAAAACATAGATCCTGCTGAGCTTTTTCTCTGTACGTGTTCAGAAGTGGCTGGAAAAGCATATTAGATCCACCTCTGTGTACATTTTTATGGGATATATTTGTGCTGTGATATCTATAAACTTACAGAGCAGCAATATCTACAGTCATTAATCTATTCTCATCGTTTCCACATAATTTCATGCATTTAATGTTCCATGTTTTTGTATGGTTAAGTTTTAAACCTGGCCATCTCATTAGTAGAGTCCTGTCTTACAGAATGTAGTGCTGACTGGTTTTATGAGGTGCAGTGTGGCTGAAAACTGTACACTTATCTTGCCACAGGTAAACTCCTGAGAGGGTTTGACCCTGTTTATCCCAAGACTCTCTGGATTGACACAAAAACATTTTGCAATGGGCTTCCTTTTCATATGGTTTTTGACAAAGAGGTAAGACAACAGTATAGTAAGGACATTTAATTTGCCTAAAGCATATAGTTATTTTCTGCTGCTGTGACAGTCCTACAGGTTAGTTTGTTCTTATGTATGCTGTCTATACAGTGAACATTCATTTTTAGCATTTACAGAAGAGCTTTGTACAGAGACCTGAAATAAAAGTTGCACATAATAACAGGCCCTTAATCTTCTAAAATAGAAATCACCTTTGGCTTTATTGAGATTCCCATTTATGAAACAGTCACAGATATGCCAACAAGGCATGTTTTAGCAGTCTGCCAAACACAGAATAGAATTTTCTGAGGTTTCTGGCAACTTTCCTGTCCTCAGATGTGCTGGAGACACGATCGATCCTTTAAACCAGCTTTGCACTTAACAAGCCAGTCTCCCTTCTCCCAGTTAACAGTCTATGCAAAGGCTTTTATAAGACTTTCTTTGCATCTGAAGCTCTGCATGCTTCCTGAGACTCCACAGCAGAAAAACCCAGACACCTACTGACCCTATCTAGTAGGAACTGGACCCCAAACTTATATCTTGCAGTTTGAGTCATCTTTCATATATATACATTCTCTAGAGTGGTGAAGTTGCCTTTCTCCTTGCCAGGACTACTCTGAGGATAGTTTCCAAGTAGCCTGAGCCCCCGACAAGGTACAATACCTCTTGCTCCCAATTTTGAGCAGAAATTAACTTAACAGAGGAACAGAGACGGGGGAACCTGAGAACCTGCAGAAGACAGCTGAATGCAGCCACCCAGTAACGTGTTCCGGCATCATGCTGAAAGAGAGCATGCCACTGTCTACATTAGCCTAAGTTTATCTTCTAACCTTTTGAGACATCCTTCCATGATAAAATTCCTGGTGTGGAATAAGGGCAAGTCCTGCAGCCATTATTGGTAGCTGGGTTAGAGCTTCACTAACCCTGATGACAAGCAGTGGTGGCAGGGTAAACGTTACTGCAGAAGTTAAAAGCTCATATATTGTCATCAGGCTAAAAGAGAATGATGGAACTCTTACACAGTAATGATTTAAAGAAGATAACCAATGGCATCCTTTAAAAAACTAAAGGTTGTCATGACCTTTTGTGTCACAATAATTTTCTATTTAGACAGCAGGCAAATGCTGGTATCTGCTTTTCTTTTGCAGCTACATACAAGGCTGAGATGATTTATCTTCATATATACATGTGTATTATATCATTCCCGTACCTGCATATACAATATATATATAAAGTATACCTGTTTTCTTTTATATTTTAAAAAGAGGTATTATATCAGAGACACCCCCTGGAACTTTCTCATACAAATGTAGATGCTTGTAATGGCCATAAGAAATTAGAGCTTCCTGTAGCTGCCATGGGGCTGGAGAAGCTGGGCCTGGAAGCCCACACCACCTGTCCCCCATTCATCCTAATGAACTGCTCCTGTTGTTAGTAGTTGGGTAAAGAAGCTATAGTCTCCTTTCTCTGCTTCCTTTCCCCTAAGTAATCTGCAGGTACAGCATAAGTAATAAACTACTTAAAAAAAAAACAACAATTGCATTATCTGGTACTTGTCAGATAAGGACGAGAGCCCTAAATCACAATACAAATTCCCTTTTCTCCAAAGTTATCATGACATCAATGACCTTTAGGGAGGAGTGCGAGGATGGAAAAGAGTGAAAGTCTGAAACACATTTCTCTAGAACACCAGCAAGTATACTGAAAATTACCCTGTGTGTTACTACTTTGCAAGATATTGCCATGAAACAATGCATGTGCCTTTTCCTCCCTCAGTAGTATGCTTAACTGTGCTGGAATCAGCAGGGCTATATTAGGCAAACACAAATAGATGCAAAATGATGGCAGATATGATTTTCTTTTTCTTTTCTTTTTTAGAATCAGTACAGAACAGCATTTGGATAATAATATTCCTTTTTGGAAGCTTTGTCTTGCTATGAAGAAAGCTCATTCAGAGTTTTGTAGTCGTAAGATAGTTTTGTAGTGAGTATGAAGAGTTAAGATAGAAACCTTGCTCAGAAGTAATCCACAGAGTATAGCAAGGCTGAGTGCATGTACATATATAAACAGTGTGATAAGCTGTACATTGGCCTGAAACCAAACAGGATATGTGTTGTAACATTGTCCATATTCTCTTTTTAAGCTCAGAGTGAAGCAAGCTGGGGTGAGCATTCAAAAGATTGTACCTGGCCTTCAGACCATGGGCATCTGCCTGGATCACTATTTCAGTATTGTTCACCCAGAAGTACCCTTCACCATCTCTAGCATTCAGAAATTTATCAACAGCCAATTTGTTTTCCAGACCAAGAGAGAAATGATGCCAGAGTCGTGGAAACAGCGGCCAATGCTGGAGCTGAGAGGTACTTCACTGTTTTCAGAACCATAAATGTTTGCATTAAATGAATAATAATAATGGAGTTAAACTAATGCCTTTCTGTGAACTCCTGGCTTCACATAAATGCTCTAAGTAGTCTTGTTTGCAGTCGTAAGAGGATTAGATGGTTCTGTTTAAATAAATAGTACTTTGAAATGCTCATAGACAAAGTCTAATATTATCTCACCAGATTCTGGAGGTATTCAGTTAGTAGTAGTGTTCCCTTTAGAAAAGCTTGGAAAGCCTTGGGTCCTGTGTGGAACGTGGAAGAGAGACAGAGCCAGCTTCTGCTCTTGGAGCCATCAGGTGCAGCATGGAGATGCAGAGAGCTGTGTAAAACTGTCTGGGTCCCACCTCTCCATAGCCCTGCAAATCAGCATATCCACCTGAAACAGAATCACTCTGTCTTGCTAAAATTTTTCTTTGATGAAAAGATTACTTCTTGGAACAACATTTTAAGCCCAGCCAACTAGTGCAGGCAAAACAAGTGCACAGGTTTTGGATTACATCTCTGGCACGTAAAAGAAATAAGGAAAACACTGGGTGAGTATTCCAGCAGTACACAGCAAAACACATTTCTGCTGTCAGTCTGCAGGGGAGAAAAGGGGCAGAGGAAGTGGAAGAGCTTAAAGATAAATTCCTGATAAAATTTCTACATCTGGAAGAAGAGAAACATCTTCCCCTATGACTCTATGCATTTTGATTCCTAAAATGTGAATAAATTGTTCAGTTTTACTTTATACCTTTGAAGGGAGTTATTTGGTATACTGACTGGGTTTCAAGTGTGGATAAAAATAAATTAGTTAACTGTGCCTTTATTATTATTATTCACACTTTCAGATTTATTAGTCTTTTTTTTTTTTTCTCTCTATTACATTATGAATGCATTTACTGGTTGAAATTACTGTAGCAACACAGATTCCATTTGCTCTATTTTTAGGGAGAGGAATAAGGGAATGAGTGTGGAATAATTCTCTGCTCCATGTAATTAACTGAAATGACAGTTGTTTTAAGTATTCTGTGCCCTCAATTTCGCTCCTTTGAACTATAGAATGTGACCTAATTTTCCCTTATCTCCTTTCACCTCTATGTGATGAGTGTCAAATCATGAGATTCAGAAAAAAATTGAGAGTTTAGGGAGATGTTGAAAAAAGTGCTGTTAACAGAAAAAAGAAACTTTAGCCACGGGTAAAATTTTGCTTCCTATTATTCAGTTAGGTTTTTTAAAATAAAACACAAAACAACAACAAAACAAACCCATAACCAAATCCCACACTGAAAACAAAAACCCAGTACTCCACTGAAAATCTCTTCTACCTTTCAGACATATTTGTAACCTGTTTATTTTTGTGAGCATGTGATGTAACACTCCAGCTTCCAGAAGGGAAACTTCATTGACTTTACTGGAACCACAGTCTACCCACTGTGGAATATAACTTTTACACTTTCACTTAAATTACTTTGAATCTCAGTTTCCCTTACTGGCTTCAGGAACAGCTCAGTGTGTAGCAACAGAGGAAAGAGATGTTGCAAGCACTGTGGTTCCTACTCAAGAGAAGGAACCTGAAACATGGTTAGGCTCTATCTCACATTTGCAGTGAATGAGTGACTGCTTTTTGGGTCCTGAAATATTTTTGTTTACCTAGCACACTTCATCCAGCCCAACTCATCTAGTTGTAGGAAACAATTCCTGTGATGATACAGACCCTACAAGAAGGCTACTGTCCTCAGAAATCATTCCCTAGCATTCACATCAGTAGTACTGAACCTTACACAAAAGTTCAGAGTGATGAACGCTCTTATCAGCACTTGTTTTAAACAGGCCAGATGATCTGGATGGAGTCTCTGCAGTGCATGCTCTATCTCTGCTCACCTTTACTTCGCACTTTACATGAGCTGGAGGAGCGACAGATGCATATTGCAGACATTGCACCTCATGACGTGACCAGGGATTTGATTCTTCTCAATCAGCAGCGACTGGCAGAGATGGAGCTTTCTAACCAGCTGGAGAGGAAGAAGGAAGAGCTGCGGGTACTGTCAAAACACCTGGAAGAAGAGAAGAAAAAGACTGAAGCTCTGCTCTATGCCATGCTTCCTCAGCATGTAGCAAACCAGCTGAAAGAGGGGAAGCGAGTTGAGGCAGGTGAATGAACAGTATTTGTTCATGATGCATGTTTCATGCACCAGGTGTGATGGTGATAGAGAGACTGGGAACTGGCCCAGCCACACTGTCATTGTTGTGAAGTAGATTTCCTACTTAATTATACTTGTGGGTGGTAAATAGGAGAACCACAGACCCTTAATTTCACTGATAAGGAAGATTAGATTATAATTTTATTTCAAACAAAGCTTTGGAAACTGTATGCCAGAATTGTTCCCTAGGAGATGGAAGGTGGTAGCAGCTGCCCATTCAGGGAGAAAATTTGGCGTTTCAACAGTAAAGTGGGCTTTTGTTTTTAAAATGGGTATACAGGGAAATAAGGGCTCAAAAGAGCAATAAAGAAATGGTCTTTCTTGGAAAATCCTGCTAGCTCTTCTGTGTTATCTATAAACCTGGAGTTATCACAATTCCCATTTCTCTTATTAAATGCATATATGAAATCGGGGTGAAGAGTTTTGTATTTCCTGAATATGGGTGAACATAGGAACATATTCAGATGTTGAATTGCTTGAGATGATGTGCTATAGTTCTTACATTTGAAACATTCTTATAACAACATCTTTCATATTGGGACACATGTATGACTATTATGACTGAAAAGCTGTGTGTCCTAAAAACAGTGACTAGAAGAAAGTCCATGCAGAAAACTCTCAGTCAGATGTCATGATTATCTGGCCATTACAATTATTTACAACTGTTTTTTCTGCTCACAGGAGAATTCAAGGAGTGTACCATATTGTTCAGTGATGTTGTGACCTTTACCAACATTTGTGCCCAATGTGAGCCTATTCAGATAGTTCTCATGTTAAATTCAATGTACCTGCAATTTGACAGACTGACCACGGTGCATGACGTATACAAGGTATGTTGACAATTGACAGAGACTATAGAAATAGTCTGGAATCAGGCTGTTTTGTTTTTGTTTTCTGCAATTATTATTATTATTACTTTTAATGCACTTAACTGCTTTTCTCCGAAGCACGATTTCCTGGAAACCATAAAATACTGTATATTTATAGTGGCCATAGAGACAAGCAAAAAATCAACAATATACAAAGATGTGATTGGGCGCGTTGAAAATTGCAAATAGGAGAGTAACTTTTGTCATTGGCTAGAGTCTCTCTTCAAAACACTAATACCAGAATTGCTGTTTTGATACATCTAATCTTCTCTCTCAAGTACCCATCTGAGATATTAGGATATCCTAGTTTATAGGCCAATATAAATAATTTTTCCCAGTCCCTTTATTCCAACCCATTTTAAATCATGTCAGTGTGTTACTAAATGTCTCCTTTGGTGGAGATAACTTTACAGACAACGCCCAGTCAACAGCTAGGCTTTGGTTTCGATTTGTGGGGGATCGTAGGCAATGATATGTATCTCCTCTTGACCCCAGAGAGCATTGATTAGATATAAACTGTAATGTACATATTGTCTCCTAACTACAAAGGAAGGATGAGAGCCTTGGACATCATAACACTGATAACAACTCCAGGGCTACCTAGATTTTAACAGCTGAGGAGCTGATCTTAATTTTTTGTCTGTCCCTAGCACATTAAATATTTAATAAGGCAGAAATAGCAAAGAGTGAAATCCAAACCTCATCCATTCCTTACTGGGGCAAGATGTGCAGTTCATTTTTTGTACTGGGTAATCAGAAGGATTTCTGCCTTGGCAAGGAATCTCTTTTCAATAATTCAAGCAACCAGAATATGGCCTTCAGATTTTAGGATGGATAGCATCACGTTCTATTTAAATCAGACATCCTGAGTAAATTATCTGCTGCTATAATAATCTCCTTTTGATGCTTGTATGTAACTCCCATTACTATTGAAGGAGGTAGCTAGTGTGCAGGGAGGGAGGACAAGATGAATACTTCAGGGATTTGTGAAATAAATTAAATACTGAAATTGATCAGAGAAACTTGGCCTGCGCTTATAAATGTCTGAAGTTATGAATTAATCTTGTAAAATTAAAACACCTGCCACAGTCTAAAGGTAATTAGAGTATCTATTTGCATTAGTAGCCTTTTACAGTTAATTTTAACTAGTTAGAGAAATTACTGGTATTACTATGGTTTGGATATCTTGATAGAAAATATGCACAGGAACATGTTTTTCAGGACTGAGCTACTGAGGTGTTTTAAGTCATTATGTTAGTGAACAAGCCCAAAGATGCTCATTAGTAAGAAATGCAGTTAATCTAATTTAAGGTAATCTCTTACTTGCTGATGGTAAATGCAACAGTGAAGTCTTATAACAGCAGATTATAAAATTTCTTGGCTGTGTAACAGTGTCTTACAATGAATTTGATAGCTCTGTGTTTCAAAAGGGCATGCCATATTCCCAGCAAAATCATTGATATGGGGACAAACCCTGAAGTCTTACTCATCTGCATTTCAGTGTGCATTTCAGGGAGACTAAACACCTGAAGTAGGACTAACCTTTCAGATTCTTTCTCACTGGCAGCAGTATATTGAGGGAGAACATCTGATTGTAAGGAAGAATATTCACAAACTGCTTAGCTCACACTCCACATTCTCTGACAACCTGCCATTGGAATTGTAGGTTTCTTTAATTTCTTGTGAACTACTTAATAAACCAATAGATAGACTGCCTTGGTTTATTGTGACTTTTAAAAAGAAAAATAGACTTTTAATGCCAATTGTGAATTAGAGCTAATTGATAGTATTTAACTATCAATAACCTCCTGGCTCAGTTGTTGTGTCTGATAGTTCTTTACATATAGATCTGCCCTGGCTAGGTGGAAGACACTTTCACAGCATCTCTTACTCCTTAGGGTTTCTCACACTGATATCTAAACTGGGTCAAGTAAGCGGGGACAGAACACACTGAAATTTTTAGTTTGGAGTCAAGGAATGGATCCCCATCTGAAGGGAAGTCACACATGCTAGAGGCTTTTGATGATTGGAAACATATTTTAGAAGGAAGAGGGAGTTGGTGCAGGTAAGGAGAGCCTCAGACAACAAAGCACTAACCTGAAGGAGAATTGTAGGCAATACTCATGTACTTGTCCTTCTTGATTAAAGGTGGAGACAATTGGAGATGCCTATATGGTAGTAGGTGGAGTCCCCGTGCCTGTGTCCACTCATGCTGAGCGAGTTGCTAACTTTGCCTTGGGAATTATAATAGCAGCCAAAGGAGTACAGAACCCAGTTTCTGGAAATCCAATTCAAGTAAGTGGTTAACACAAAGGTGCATCTGATTCTTGGGTTGGGCTTCCAGTTAATGTATCGCAGTGGGACATCAAACAGCTTCTTTTAATTTCTTTGAGACTTTGGTCACATGGGTGCATTTTTCAGCCTTTCCCTGTGGATATTTGGTATTTTACTAGCACCCAGCATTGTGTTAAGATGGACTTTTAGGTGACTCAGTAGCACTAAGAAAGGTCGTAAATAACAAGTGACATTTTTGGGGGGTGTTTTATGTCTTTGTAAAGATTAGAGTTGGGATCCATACAGGTCCTGTCTTGGCTGGAGTTGTTGGAGAAAAGATGCCCCGTTATTGCTTGTTTGGAGACACAGTGAATATAGCTTCCCGCATGGAGAGTCATGGCGTCCCAAGTAAAATTCATCTAAGCTCCAGTGCCTATCAGTGAGTAGTACTGAAGAAAACTTTTCCTATTAAGAGCTGTGCTAAAACCGCTATCTTCAACAGATGCAGGTTTTAGATATAGACACTTCTGTCTTTTACCAGTGATAAATGCAGCTTACTTGTAAAGAAAGATCACTGCTTGCAAATAATTTAGTTTTGATCATTTCAGATGTCTTTGTATAGATGAGATCTCACGTGAAGGAGATCATTTCAGATGTCTTTGAAAGTCTTGATTCTAGAAAGTACAGGATGAAAAAAATAAATGTGATGGTTTTTTTGGAAGTACCAATAGCGTGATTTAAATGCTGGAAAGACACATCATTTAAATTGACATCCTGCATAACCAAAGCTTCAAAATCTCTCTTATCGAGTACAATAATCTGTGGCAGAACAGTTTTATTTGCAGTTATTAAGGATAAACTGCATAAACCACTATGTTATTCATGAAGTGAAGAATTTACTTTCCCAGGGCTCTTATCAATAAAAATGAAATACTGCATTTTCAAGAATTTTATGTATGCATAAAATACACATGTAAGAGGTGAAAGTGAAGACAAGCTACAGAGGAGTAGAAAAACATGGATGGGCACCTGCGAGTGGTATTAGGAAAGCCAGAGACCATCTAGTACTGAAAAGAGCAGAGAGCACTTGAGGGCAGTAAGAGGAGCTCCTGCTGCTACACAAGCAGAAGAATATAAGTGGACACATCAACCTGGTGTGGAAGATGATTTAGTGACAGTGCCCTGTATCAAGTCTTTTGCCTAAGTCTTCACTCATGTATGCAAAGGTAATGAGAAAGCTGGCTGATGGCATTACAGTGCTGCTATCATCCTTGAAAGGTTGTGAAGATCAGCATCCTAGCAAAATAATGTTATATCCATCTTCAAAAAGGGAGGGCAGTCAGAGGAACTGTAGACTAGTCAGCCTCATGTCAGCCACAGTAGAAATGGAGTTCTTTTGGAAGGCATTTTTGGATCGTCTATCTTTTATAAGGCTGTGTGCATATACAAGCTATAAAAGAAAATCAGGCTTGAATAAATAGTTGAACAAATCCATTCCGTAGTTCGTAATCAGTGCTTGTTTGTTTTTTTTTTTTCTCCCAAACTAAAGTGATTAGATCATTTGATTATACTATCTCTTCTGAAGTGTTTTGTTTTTTTTTTTTTGCTAATCTTGAATTTTCTTGTGTCATTTTGCTTTTGTTATCTTAGATGTCTAAAATACAAAAATTTTGAGATGACAGAAAGAGGAGAAATAGAAGTGAAAGGCAAAGGAAAAATGCATACATACTTCCTCATTAGGAATAAAACTGCATGTGAGAATGAGATTATGGGAAGGCCAATAAAAGACCTAGACTCTGGCCGTGAATCTGCTCAGTCCTTTCAAGAAGACAGAGCTGAGGCAGTGTCAAGTTCTCAACAGACAGGTAGAGTCAACTTGACATAACTTTTCCTCCTTAAACAAATGAATGTTAATACAACTAAATTAAATATTCTTTTCTGTTCTTCTTTCACTTACTCATACTTACCCAGAGAAGGACCAGACCACAGCCATTGCAATGAAGTATACTGATGGTCCCACAGATGCACAAAACAGCCTCAAAAGAAGAAATCAAGCAAAAATTGCGGAGTTAACAGGTAGTTCTTTAGTTACCATCTAGGAAGGGCAACACTTACAAAGTAACTGAGGCTTATTCTTGCAGTTTCATTGCATTCCATTCCTGAAAGTCCGCAGCTTCCAAGACGGACACAGTATATCTGTGTTGGGTAAACCAACCAGCATATTGTTTAGGGCCAAACAAATTCACCTTCAAAACTGTTGGTCTTTCATTAGGTGGAAAGAAGCTGACACAGCTGTCAGATTTCAGCATCCTTCTGATAACACAAAGAGAACTGATGACTTTTAGACAACTCTGCGTGAGGGTAGACCCAATTATTCAAAAACTAATTTTCCTAGAAAGGCTGCCATTTTTTTTATGTAGTTATGGGGAAGCCCTTATCAGTTCAAGCCTGAGACAGACAGACCTCATTGGCTATGCAGCCTGTCAGTCCTCAAACTAGTCTCCTGTGGGGGTTAGAAGAATTTATTGCCATGACTGCTCAGTCATGAAGTAACTGATACTGAATGGTTTGGTGGGATGTTTTAGTGCCTGGGTGGATTTGGTGCCTTAAAGAGTACAATCTAATGCAGCAAGTTTTGTAATTCTATTTGCTTAACCTGTAGGTTTTGTACAGACTAAGAATATTGCCATTGAATGATTACTGGGAAATGTTGTATTCCCCTCCCTCCTGTTTAGAAGTAGTAGCTAATCTAATACATGACAAATAGAAAGCTCTATGGTCAGTAAAAACTCACACTGAAGGAGTATTTCTTTTCAGGCAAAAGTTATGATTCAAAAAGCTATGGGAGTCTCCATGGCAACCAGCATTCGGCTGATGCTCCTCGTCCTCTGAACAAGGGAAGGGTCAAACCAGATACTGAAGAGCCACAGATTAGAAATGTTCGCTCCAATTTTTGCAACCTGCTCTAAGTTTCTGACTTTTTACGTTAATCAGAGCATTTTTTTATTATTATTTAGTGCATTTTCCAGTTTTGGGACTGATTTTCTATATGAAATTCTACATGATTTTGTTAAAAAAAAACAACAAAAAAACAAGACAGGAAAGATATTTTATCACATTTTTCAGCAAAAAGAATGGAAGATGGTGGTTTTCTTTTTAAACAATCTGCACTCGCCATATGATACTCCCAGTGGAGAATTAAACCACCACAAGATATGTTGAAGCTACATTTTTGAGATTCTCCCATTTCTCTGAATATCTCTACATAGAGATGACTGCTTGGTATCTCACACAGCAATAGGAAAGAGGTGAGTCATGCAACTAGAAATATTCATAGTCAAGTGAGTGGTTGCAGTAAAAGAAGCATTCCCTGGAGTGACCATCTGTCTTGACTTCAGCACAGCCAACAAACTCCCCGTGTAAGGTCAGCAGAATTTGATCTACATTTTAACTACGATGACAAATTAATCTCTAGTGAGTCTTTTGCTGCAGTAAAAGTGCAGAATAGATTTCTATCTCATACAGCTTATTTTTTTCCATCCTGAAGAGACAATATTGCCTACTTTGTAGCACATAACAATAAGAAACACCAAAAACATCTATGATCTTTGAGCCAGCTGTGTATGCTGTACTTAGAAGATCTAAGAAGGAAATACACATTGTGAAATTAAGTTACACTCAATTAATCACAACACTGAAGGCCTGTTCAAGGCTTCTTCTATCAGAGAGCTTCCAACGAGCTTCAAGATAATTTCCTGTGGTCTCACTTCAGCTAAATGAAAATAAGGCTTAAGAACTACACAGGGAGCACATCAATGCTGAAATTAATGCTGCTAACATCACTGAAAATAACACTGTTAAGGGTCAGCATCACTTACCTGGTGTCAGAGGCTCCCTTGCTGAATAACTTCCATTCTGATGTATTCTTAGATTGCACCTAATCAGAAATGGCAGAGAAAAATTGGAGCTCAGCTGTCAAGGATTTAAGGTAGAGTGGCAAAATACAATTGATAGAAAGATTGTGGACAGTCTGGCATATCATACTCGGTCCCCTCGTTCCTATATGTGGAGCTCATAGTAGATGGAATGTGCTGTGTTTTGGGTAAGTTTGACACGAGATGCACCCTGTGTACTGATTTATTATCTTCGTGTGTGGATTCACTGTGTAAAGTGTGCAAACACGAGACCCATTTGAAATTCCAGCAAGAACTCACTGGAGAAGTCTACAATGAGACTCCTCTGTTACAGTCTGGAGCATCACGTTTCTGCCTCTGTGTCTGTGGCAGGAGCAAAGCCTTTTTAACACCAGATGGAGAGGTAAGAGCGATGAAAGGAATTGTCTCCTCTCTATAGTACAGCAAGATGAAATTTCACCTGGTTAGATTTCTTTTTAAATCCATGAGACATTAGCTGTCTTGACTGGGTGCTCTGTGGCTCTGCCTATGAACAAGTAATGCATGCAGACCAGTAGAGGAAGATGTGTAGAGTGAAGCTGTCAGTGCTCCTCTCCACACATTGGGTATTTCAGAGGGCTTGCTCTTGCAGCATACACCAAATGCCTGATGGTTTTTTGAGCATCTTTCAAGTGCATCTTCTGGCTTATTTTCATCCAGAAGAGATCACAGTCATGTGCGTTGAGACCACTCTACGATTTGAAACAAAGCACAGTTAGTGAGTGTGACTGGAAATTCACTTTCAGATGTATTCCAGATGCTGACTAAATGCAAATATAAATGCACCCTTTAAAGCTTTAGCACTTTCAGCAATAAAACTGAGCAGCACCAGTCTGGGAGAGTGCAATTTTCTGACTGTCAGGATGTATTTATGTTTTCACTTTGATGGAGTTTGCTATCTAGGCATTGTTGATTACCATGGAGAGGCTGATGTCTGCTGTGAATGTGCATCTAAGCATTACTGTTGTTAAACTGGGTTTCAAGATTTTAAACCCTTGATGGTGTGCTGCCCTCAGACACACAATATCTGCACTTCACCTTTGTCTAAGTAACTCCACCCCACGTGGCAAACCTTCTGTTGCCTATGGCTCTGCATTTCTGTGTTGTGACCAAGGTTTAAAACAACTCTCCTAAAGAAAGCCAATACCTGATTTCTCTCTCGCTCACAACAGTTGTCAGCACTATCTCACTGATTCAACCTGAAAATTGACAAGATTTTCTTGCCTTCAGCCTACAGACACATTTCATTACTCTTGATTAGCCATGCTGATGAAGCAGGTAACTTGTCATTAAAGAAATGGCAGCAGTGGACTCTGTCTTTTTCTGCATTTGAGATGAGTGTATAAAGTCACATAGCCCCAAACACGAGAGTATTAGCCAGGAGGAAACATCTCACAGTTACCAGTGTTAATGCAGGAGGGAATGTCTTGCTGTGCTCTTGCAGGCTGTACCTGCGTGGCTGAATATCACTTACTCTCTCTTCAGAAGGGAGGATTTTGGATTGGAGCCATCTCATGGTCCAACAAGCCTCACCATCGGTGACTAGGATGTGGTAAATGTTAGAGAGTGGGTTCAGGTGTGAATCCTCTAAGGGAGGAATAAGAAACAGTTCATGGCTTAATTGCTGCCTGCATCTCTCTGCCCAGATTTTAACACTTGCTTTACTTATACCTGTCCTTTCTGCACTGAACAATCTGTGACTATTTAATATTGGAATGTTGTAATTGCCAGTAAGTGTACCACAGTAAGATACTTTACTCTGTACTTCAGTGAATTTGATGTGCTCAGTGGTTTCTCTGTGGCCTCTGCTACCGTGTGGTCTTCTGCTTCTCTGCTGGAGATGTGGAGCTAGGTCAAATCTGAACATGTTGAACTGCTCTTAAAAATCAATGTACCTGTGCATCGTCCTGTGTTCTTCAATCTGCTAAAGATGTCAGGAATGCAAAACTATCATTCAGAAATAAATGTTTCCATTGACATACAGATTGTCATTTTTCTATGACCAGTTTCATTCCTTTCCTTCTTTTCCACTTTTTTTTTTGTTCTTTTGTTCTTTTGAATATAAAAAAGAAAAAAGTTAAGGTCATGATGCTGCTAATATAAACAAAGTGAGTTTAATTTCTTAACCATACACAGGGACATGTTTTTTTGTGGCATCAGAATCAGCAGCCCCCTCCAGTTAACACTGTCATATGCTAATACACAGTGACTGACCTACACTGACCTGACACAAAAAGGTGGAAGAGAAGAATTCACAGTGCTGCTTTGGGAAAGCTAAGGATTGGAGGATTTAAGAGTTGAGATTTTTGAAAGCTGTCCGGAGCACAGGAATTCCCAAACCCCACTAGATCTGATGTTCAAGCGTGAATTTTCAAAAGCACCCGGGTACCTTTAAAAGCCTAAGGGCCAGGTTTTCAAAGACATTTGTTGTTTCTCTGTTAAGTGAAATCAGCTGGATTGAGGTACTTAACTCACATCTAGTTTCTTGCAATTAAGCCTTCATTAAAACATTTTAAAAGCATTTCCTTGTAGATGCTTTCAGAAAAGAGCTTTTCAGCAAACTTTCTTAACTAACCTAATTTGCTGGGAGTCTTTGATTAAACACTTATAGCATTACAACACAACTCTGTATGGACTCAAGCTGAAAAAAATATCCACAAATGAAATAGTAAAACTGAAAAGATTACTTCATTGGAAATATATTAAAAATGTTCTTGAATATACAAACCAATTTCAAAATAAAAAAAGGGAGCTGATATTTTTATACACACGTAAAACATCACTGAAAGTCAAGATGGTTTTCTTGTCCACCAGCTCTCTGCTTTCACTTTTGAAGGCTGAAGGTTTAAGGGTAGACAACAAGATTGACACTTTGTGCAGCATTCACTCATCAGTACTGCCTACAAGTTAGAACAGAGCAGTGCCTGTGGTCGAAGCAGACAATGCGTGGGACACAATCGTACGACCAGACCTAAGTTATCAAGAACGCCTCATTTTTTTACAAGGCATCTTTCTCTTCCATTTGTTTTGCACCAAGTTGCTGGATGTCTGCTAGTGATTCTTGGTCTTCACACACCATTTCTGAAAACATCTGAGATTCAGAGTCCTTCCTGTTCTGACAGTGCACAGCCATCTCTGATGGACACCAGCTCAGATTTGCAGTCATGTTTTCATGTTGATTAGTACTTATTCTCCCTTGTGCTCCTGAAGAGTTGGACCTGAAGCGGACATGAGCAGTCACTGTCAAGTTTTGCAGAAATTCAGAGTACTGTAATCTGTTCTGTCACATCCCCTGTATTGATTTTGTGAAATTTAAAGTTTTAAGTTCAGAAGAGTCCCCCAGATCCTTTAGCAGCTCTTCATCATTTGCAACAAATTCCTCTCTAGTAAAGGGATCAGCAGACATGAGGTGACTTTGTTTCTGCTTTTGTGACAAACGCAGCAAAACCAGCTTTTACATCCTGTTTAAAGCAGTCCTGAGCTGGGGGAGCTTTGGGATGTGTTGAGCAGAAGCTGCTTTGCAGAGGAGCTTTGCTATCATGTGACTCCATCACAGTGTACATGCTTCCAGCCACTTTTGTCGTGGCTTCCATTTCCTTGCTGAACAGCAGGCCAGTGACCCGAAGCAGTCCGGGTGAGTCTCTGAAGGCAGCCTGCCAAAGCGTTTTGCAGATAAGGAACCTGACACATACCTATCATTTAAGGCCAATTTATCTCGAGAATCAATGGGCCTTTAAAAATTCAGCAGCTCACATATCCCTTTCAGTGATGGTACTTAACTGCTTTCTGTCCTGATTTTGTGGGCTTTTGAAAGAACCTTGAGTTTCAGCATACGACACATCCACCGGTAACAGGAAACTAACAGCCTTTACTTTACCCCTGGAGAAAAAATGAGAAGGGATTGCAAATGAATAAAACGTGTAAGAAAGCCCCACCAGCATGCCAAAAGGGAATGCAGGCAGCACGTGCACGATGCGTGCAGGCCGAATTTCCTGCCCTGTTGACACCGAGCTCACACAGCTCCCCAGGGGCTTAGGCACAGCGTTGGCTGGCTGGCTGGCTGCTGGAAGCATCTGCCTTTTTCCATTGAGCCTTCCAGCTCTCTGCACACCTCACTCCTCTGCACGGAGCCCTGTACAGCCAGCTCCTTCCCCGGGGTGTCCTGGTGTCTGCTGCATGTGCCCAGCCCAGGGCTCTGACAGCCGTTTATATAGGAGCTGGCACAGGCAGCCAGGTGTGTGAGAGCTGCTGTCAGTGCTGAGCGAGTGGGAGTCACGGTGGCAACAAGGCTTTAACATGTATGATGAAAATATAGACATGCAAATCAGTGATGATTGGGTGGCAGTGCTTTCATTCTGTTGAGTGTAGCTGTGCTCTAGATAAATCCAAGGGGATGCATCTGAAGAGTAACCTCCAAAGGTAAAAGTATTCGCTCTCTCATATATGGTTGCAGTGTTAGAGCAAAATGTGAGACCTACTACAAACAACAAGCAGAAAAGAATTGTTGCAGGGATAAATACCATCCCTGAGAAAAATCCTGCTTCATTAGCTTGCTGAGCTCATTGCTGCAAGCTATCCTGCTAGTTAAAGGCTTTCCAAGATTTCTGCCTGTGCTGGCCCTCTGTATATAAATGGCAACAGCCACAATTACAGCCTGAAAATATATTAAGCCTATTCTTCATGTAAAAATCACAATGTTTCATGCTTCAGAACATCACTTGGACTGTTGGAGAGGTAAAAAGCTCATGTCACAGTTACTTCTTCTGTTAAAGCAGCCAGCAGTGCATGGACATGAGTCCCTATGCCAGATCCAGTGATGGCCAGAGCTGCCAAGGCAGCCTTAAAGGGAATGATAAAATAATCAGCAACATTCCCCTTACTATTAAGTAACCAGTGCTTTTTGTCCACAGGTTGCAAAGCATCAGTAATAAGATGCCTACATCACGAGCTTGATAACTCTGAAAACTTTCTCCCTTTTGGGGAAAACAGTGCCATTTGTCAGTGCCCCTGCACGCTGAGCACGCTTCCTAACACCAATTCTTCCAAGCAAGGTGCCTTCGGGACACGACTCTCTGAAGTGTTTATGTACACCGAGTCAGAATGAAGCAAAGTGTACGCTGAAACCCAGCACTGCGGGGTCAGGGTGCTTCTGAAAGAGAGACGTGTTCCCTGCCCGGGTCTAAATTTAGGTGTTAAAATGTTGTGAAGTATCTGACCCTGAAACGTTCTTACAACAAAACAGGTGTAGGTGGTCAAGCCCATGGATTTCTCCTGCTTAAGTGCACACTTGGAGACCATTTGGGCTCTCTGTGTTTTGAGCACAGCGTGACAGGCACTAAAAGCAGCTATCTGAAGGGAGTCATGCTGTGTGTGACAGCACCGGGAGGGGATGGGAGCTGCCTTGGATCACAGGCTCGTCATTAGCTCCTTTACCTTCGATTGCTGCTGTGTGTTGGAGTGCTTTTCATCAGTGAGCAGAGGTGCTCACGACTTGTCCGGGAGCCATTCCATTTAATTTAGAGCCCTGAGAACATTTTTCTCAGGGCTGAAAGCATTAATTTGTAATGCTTCAGGGCAAAATGATGCAGTGAATCTCCATCCACGCACCACATTATCACTCTTCTGGAAATGCAGCACAGAGTACACAGGCATCCCCATACTTTTTGTTCCAAGTTCAAAAACCCCCTGGGAGCTTAGCTTGTCAGACCTGCCCATCGACCTGCAAAACCTCCTGGCTCTGGTGGGGAGTGCATCACAACCCCTTCCTGCTCCTTTTCTTTGGTGAATGTAAGCCGCTAACACTGAGCATTGTGGAGGTTTTGCAGGAGGAGGACATTGCACTCTGCTTATCTCCCATCTGCTCAACGCCCGGAGATGTTTGGCCAATCCAACATATCGCTGCTGCTGAACTGAAACCCAAAGCAGAACCACAGCCAGGTGAAACCAGCTGTGAAGGCAAGCTGCCCCTACCTGCACCTGCGGACGTGCTCCTGGAACAGCCTCATTTTGCTGGAACTGCTGCTGGAGAAGCAGTTGGCTGGGCTCTTCCCAAGGCCTCTGCCCCCATCACCAGTGTGCTGTGCTGCAGTGGGACAGGCGTGTGGCTCAGCCCTGCCCCGCACATCCTGCTGCCCGCTGCTCGGGGGCCGCTTGCTGGCACGGTGAGGCCTCGAGGGTACTGACACCGCAGAGGAGTAGCGCCGCACCGTCATGGTGGTGTCTGAGGAGCAGAGAGAAGAACAGAGCTGGGAGCAAACTCAGCTGACTGACGGGAGAGTCTTGCCTTGGGAACGTTGCCGGAGAGCACACAGGCCACGGCAGCACCAGGAGGCTACTGACAGCACAGATGGCACCCACCAGCCCGACCCTGCGGCCTCCACACCCACTTCTGGGCAGCTGCTTCTCACTGAATGGCATTTTTGTTCTTTCTGCTTCAGTAAATCTTCCACAAGCACCAACTAAGCCAACAAATGAGGAAAGACTCCATCTTTTTTCCCCTCTGATGAGAGTGGGAAGAGGCAGCCTTCCTGTTTATCGCCCCATTCCTCCCTCAGTCCAAAGTAACTGCATATCCACAAAAAGGAGCCTGCACCTGTGGTGTGGTGTATGCAACATGCCTTCCCCCCCCCTTTGTTCCTACTGGGAGATTTTTGCTCAGCTTTTTCAGAGGATAGAAATGGACAAAACAGCACCTAGATAGTCAATACCCATGAAGTCTCATGGTATCATATCAAATTCTGCTTAAATAAAGACAAACTGAGCTCCGAGCTGAACTGTTCACTGCAAGAACAGCAAAGCACTGCACTGAGCCCAGCGCAGGAGTGCAGGCACTGTGTAGAGGATCACAGACAATGTTATTGTGGGTCAGGATGTGGTCATGTCTGCTAGGCAGACAGCTGTGGCTCATGTCTGCTTGCAGACCCATAAAGGCCCAACCAGAGTCTCACTGTACCTGCCTGATCCATGGGAGCTGTGGGTGATGCATCCGGTCCTTCCATGGGGCAGGGTGTGCTGCCCATCTCCCCACTGCCACCTCCCGCAGCAGCTCTGATCCCGCAGGCACGGAGCTCTCCCCTCAGTGCCCGGTTCTCCTGCTCCAGCCTGTCGATCTGGGAGCGCATTTGGTGGATGACCTGGAGGAGGTGTGTGTTCCCCTCCATGGCCTCCTGACCTCACACTGATGGCTCAGCCGGCAGCGAGCTCTCCCTGCTCTTAAAGCACAACCTCAGCCCTCTTCCACCACCAGTGGTGCTGGGTGAAGCCATCAGGTTGCTAAGAGAGGGCACATGATTTATTCATCCAAGGTGTCACTTTCCAGAGCTGAGCTGTGCATGCTGGCACAAATCACCGCCCAGTGCTGCTCCATCAACAGAAAACCCTTCCCCATACCTTTGCTCGCTGCATGGGACCAAGGCAGAAGATTCCTCCTGGAGCCCACATCCCTCAGGTGACGTGTGAAGACCGCCCTGCGTCTGCAGCACCGAGGGAGGGCTCAGCCTTTGCTGTGCCACAGCTCATCTCCTCTTGACCGACAGCAGGCACAGAGCTTGTGCTGCACCAAAGGCTTTAAGGAAACAGCATTCATCCTGTAACCTCACTCTCCTGCTCATGGAGGGAAGGGCCATGGCAGGAATGAGTCAGGATTTTGGGGTGCTGGAGCTCCATGTGCCAGTCTGCACATTCCCTGTGACCAGACAACTGCACACCTGTAATCTGGTGGAAACTCAGTATGGTCCAAGGCATACGTGAAACACCTTGAAGTCATTTAATACAAATAACAGAGCTTCTCACATCTGGACTCCTTCACCAAACTTCTCAAGACACTGAACCAGGGGGAGGGCTTACTCACCTTCAGCCACATCCAGATCTCTCCACTAAAAACAACAGAGCAGCGGGGTGTGCTTGGGGCAGCGGAGGAGACGCCCTGATTTCTGTGCAGTGTGCTGGCTCTGCCCCTGTGTGCTGTTTGAGCTGCATACTGCCTAGCATTACAGCAGCAAACATACGAACACTGGGAGGAGCTCAGGTCTTTGCACTGTGCCTTCCCGGCACACTGCATGAATTGTGGGGACGTTTGTGAGGGCTTTCCTCCTGAGCACTGATTTGAAGGGGTGCTGAACTCACGTGGGCAGAACGGTGCCATAGCAGCCTGACTGCAGCAAAGCAGCTGAAACTTCAGCTCTGCAGAAGGAGCTTCTCCGAGCTAGCTGTGGTACAGCAAAGAAAGAGTTTTCTGTTTAACTGCTATGTAACCTGTCAATGTCCACTGAACATCCTTTGTGTTTTTTGCCAGCACCATTCTTGGTCTGCCCAGCTGCCTGAGCCCCAGTATGTGTACCACGTGCACACAGGAGATCCCATGCAATGAAAGATCAGTGGCATGTTCTACTTTTACTCCGAGCACCTGAGGTTCTGAAAGGGGTCTCCTTTCCAGCAGGGGATGCTCAATGCTTTCTGAAAACCAGGCTTAACACAAACATGGGAAACACCAAGAAACACGAGTCACATCCAGAAACCTCATCTATGTTTTTGCATAGGGCTGACAGCTGAGCACAGCTATATAGCACTTCAAACTTCCAGAGAGCACTTCAGTGCCTGCACATGGCACTTGCATGCCTCTGGGTCCCTCTCCCTTTAAACAGCCACAGGCTGATGCACAGCAGTGGGAATTTGTCTGCTGTGTGCCAGCTCCCTGCAAGCACAACATATGCTGCTGGGGACAAAACCATCTCTCGTGCGTGAAAATACGTGCAGCAGGAGGTGTTCATAAATAGGAATGGAACCTTTAGCTACCTGCACGGGGATGGGAGGGCTTTCAAAGTAAAGCAGCAGTCACCTATGGGAGATGGCTCATGGTTACCTAGCAGCACAAAGCAGAAATCCATCCTAAAATCTGGAAGAGTCATAATTTCTTAATTAATTTTCTATTCTCAAGCAAAAAATACCAGATAAATGCATGCCACATTATATGTATATTTCCATCTCAATGTAAGATATGGTTCCACATGCAATCTCTGTACATACCCTGAAAAATGCTTTCCTGACCCTGGAACTGTAGGAAATGCCTTAAGGCAGTTGCAGGTCCTGAAAACATATTGCAGGGTGTCAGATGCTACGAGCAGTGCAATGGTAGTGGCACAGTAACGAGGAATAGCTTCTAAAGAAGAGGCACAAGGCTAGGAATGCAGAGCACCACGTGCCCTTTAGCAAAAGGGAGTGTGCCCCATCCACACAGACCAATCTGCTTGCCAAGATTTTGGAAATAACCCATGCCAGGGTCACTGCTTATCACAGCCATTCTCTCATAAAACAAGTGATTGTTGCTAACTGAAGCAGCTGGAGAGCAGAGCTCACAGTGCAAACAGGAAATGCATCTTATATGAACTTGATGAGAAATTAATAGGATGAAAGGGAAATGTGTGCTTCATCAGTGCCAGCACTGTAGCACTCAGGGGGAGGTGTTCACCTGGGAATACTTTGCATTACTGAGAATTTTCAAAATATAGCATCAATACAACGTATGTAGCAACCATGTATGTGTCCCAAGGGGACTACAGCTCCTGTCCCCAAGGACACCCATCAGGTGATGGGTCTGGAGGTGAAGCTGATGGTCCTTCCACAGTCATGGTATGGTTCTACATGGTCCTACCCAATTTATTGTCTTTTGGATTAATTCTATCTATCTCAGCACAATTCACTTAACAGAGAAACACATTCTGTTCCTTCTTTCCTTTTCCATCCTTCTCCGTCCTGCCTTTATTGCTTGGATGCTGTTCTTGAAATCCCTTATCTCTGCCTGCATTTATTATTCACGTCCAATTTTAACTGCCTTGCTTCAAAGCTCAGTTTATGGCCTTAATTTGTTTGTTATGAGTGCATAAAACTCATTTTTTGTGATAATTTTAATTTTACCACATGCTAAACTTGCTAGAAATGGAGAAATACATTCAAACACATACCAAATGCTTCTAAATTATCCTCGTTAGATCCTCTGTCTTGAAGATTCATTCTCCCCTACCAGTCATAGCTGTAATATTGAGTTGTCAGACACCAGTTTGAAGAATGTTCAAAGCTAAGCTGCAGTGCAGCCACCACCTGATTTCAGCACGCTTGGCACTCCATATTTTGCATTGAGACACAAAGCATTGTGCTGAAAGCTCTGGTGAACTCCGCCTGCCTTGGCTCTCAGTGCAGCCCCACACTGCCCAGCACAGCTCAGCCAACATCACACAGCCACTGTCACCCTGCGAGCAGGGCTGTGGCACCACACATGGCCTTCCTCAGCACTGCACTACATTGCCCTGTTTCTCACTTGGATATTATCCAGAAAACAGAAATCCCTGCTCAGACCAACGTTATGTTGCCAGCATACTCTCTCTCCAGTGAACGTTAAGATATAATTACCCTGTAAGGAATGATTCCTATTAAACATTTAACACGCCTCCCTCTAATTGAAATTTAAGCCTTTGGTTGCGGTTGGGTGTCACTAAAGATGTGATTAAACATAAAATATGTATAATGCTTAATTCCTTTAGGGCTGGCAGGAGAGCTTCCACTAAGTAGCAATACTTTTTGCAGTCCAGAACTTCTCCACATTGCTGGATTTCATACATTCATAGAACCATTCATGCTGGAAAGAATAATGAGATCATCTAAGTGCACCCATCAGCCCACGCCTGCTCTAGGCCAGGTCACTCAGTGCCACATCTGCCTTTCCTTGAGCACCTCCAGGGCCCAGGAGCTAAGTTAGAGGTATTTTCTCCCTAATTACCATACCGTGACATTTATTCATGACTCAGGCAGCAATTTACAATGCAAAGGCATCACAGGAGGGGCAGAAAGGAGATTTGTGAGGGAGATGTTCTGCTAAGATGGCAAAAGCACAGCTGGCCTGGAGAACCAGAGCACCGTCTTCCTCAAACAGGTTAGATCATATGAAAGACCTCAGTGCTAATTAACACACCCTAAGAAAAGCATACATTAAGTTTGCTACAAAATGTGGAAGACAGATTATTCATTTACATTGCAGTAAAAAAAAACAAAAAAGGATGTCAGTACCTGACACACGGTACAAAACTGAGCACCAACTCCTGGCCCCAGTGAGTGCAGGAAGCTCCCTCCTCACACGTCAGCTCTGTGTCCCCCTCCAGCACTGGACGCTGCTGCCTGCAATGTGCTTTGCCTCTGTGCCAGCCCAGGGCAGACACTGGCCACAGGAGCACAGTTTGCTGCCCCCAGTCCTGCCTCTCCTGGGGCTGCATTCAAGTATGAGCTCTGGACACCGTGCTGACGAGCACTTCTGCAGAAAGCGCCCCTCAGAGATGTTGCTGTTGAAGCCTGGGAGAAGGCTGCACCTCCCTGTGCTTCCAGGCTCCTGTGTACACAGTGCAAGGAAGCAGGCAGCCTTAAAAACCCACACACACTCCACAAATGTCAGCACATGCACAGCAGGATGCCACGTGTGCTATCTCAGTTGTAAGTGCAGAGAGAAACAATTTCCTACACAAATAGCATTTGTAAATCAAGCAGTAGAATATTTCATCACTTCTGCAATACAAAAGTCATACTGCAGGGCACAAAAAGAGCAGCAATGTCAGGAAAGGTCTATCTAGTCATCATTAATTTATGAGTGATTGGATTCTGTCTTGGTTACTCACTGCAAGCCATCAGTCCTTTGCAATTCTGCTGCAAACAGTTATGAGACATGCTGATTTTTTTTCCCCTCCCTTAAATGAAGCAATTTATTACTCTCCAGCATGACAGGCTTGCCCAAGAGGCAGAGCCCCATGCTCTCAGGAAAAGCCCACCTCCACAGGCCAGCCTGCTTGCCTCAGACTCGGGCAGGTTTCTAAAAACACAATATTCCTCTCCTCTGTAACTGCAGTTCTTCTGTTTGGTACCTTCTCAACTCGCACATAAAAGCCCTCTTATGAAGAACTGGTTAATATAATGGAGAAAGATTTTATAAGCCTACAGAGAAAGAGTTTAGGATTTTATAAGCCCACAGACTGTGGGGTGGATGTGGGATTCAGCTCTGAAGCATCCATTTTCTGCAGCTCTGGTAGCTGAATTTTGTGGCAGCAAAGCGACAAGCCACGTTTTGTCGCAACTCTAAGGCCTCACACCCCTCTGCATTTCTGCCATCCCCTCCCCTGAAGGCTGGGAGGATTCATGGTTAGTGCTTTGTCTCTTCCCCGTTGTAATCCTGGTTCAAAAATGTCTGCTAATTGCTTTCATGCAACTGTGTTGAAAGTACTGGAACACAGCAGGAGAGCAAGAGCCATCTGGAATAACGAAATTCAAGCCCAAGCATCTCCGATACCAGTAATAAGGTAACAGCTAGCACAAAGGCTCAATTTTCAACCCCCAAGAAGGCTGCAAAGCTGGCTGCTCAAAATGAAACAAAGTGAACCCCACAACCCTTAGACTGAGAAATGAAACCCACTTTGTGTTCAAGTAACTGAGAAAGCAACCAAGGGATCTCCCCAGCCGAGTGTCAGTTTGATGTGTCCCTCAATGCAAAGCACCCTTTTGCAGTATGTGTTATTTCCAAAGAAGCCCAACAGATTCTGTTGCCTAGTTCTTGTTAATATTAGTAAGAAATGTGTCCAAATCACCTTGATGGCTTCTGAGGTATCCACCAGGAACATAAATCACAGTAAATGCAAGCTGAGTTCTTGGGATGAATCCAACAAGTCCACACAAATCTGAAACCCAGTGAGAACAGGGTTTGAGATCTGGTGCTCAGAGACACACCTCCTCCACCAATGGGAGCTCCTGCTGCCATCACTGATGACTGTATCCTCCCATCCACATAAACCATTTCATCAATTAACACATACATAGCATAAAGCAGGTTAAAACCTGGACTCGAGTCACTCCTTTGAGTAGATAATTGATTTCAAACAGTGCCTAAAGAGCAGAGCTGGGCTTTGTAAGGACAGGATGAGGAGCATGCCAGGCTCCCCATCCCGCTGTGTGGTTGCACAGTGCTGTCCCCATGAACATGCTGCATGGCACAAGAGGCCGGGCAATCATATGAGCCACAGGTATTGCTTTGTCACCTGTGATATTCATGAGAACACAGAGCTGGTGACACGTCAGTCACAGTGGAGTGGATTTCCTTCTCTACATACCACAGATAGCACAGGGCCCTGGCAGAGGAGTAAACACAAGAGGATGTGGGTGAGCTGAGGTTAAAAGGAACTCAGAAGAGCAGGCAGACCAGCTCCACTCCATCACAGCACGATGCAGAACCTTCTTGATAGAGGTATGTTGGTTCACAACAGGCTGCAGGCAAAACTTCGGAATGCAAACTTCAAAGAAAGAAGTGCAGAGCTTTCCTTGGCCTCCAGCAGGAGGACTACACAACCCTTGCTTCTCAAGGTGACCTCAGCTTAAGACCATACCTACAAGCTGAAGCCATATTCTGCAGATGGTCATAAACATCCCTCATCAGAGACCAGAACACACCGGACAGATGGGACACAAGAGCCATCCTGAGCTCCACTGCTCTGCATCATAACGATCTGGGAATAAATGGATGTGCAGGTCCTCAAAGAGGAAATTATATGGACGCTTTTATACACATACACAAATATTTTAATATAATGGTAACTGAAATGTTATCCATGTTCTTAGTACGGCCATTATTAACTAAAAAGATATTTTTTAAATTTTGTAAAAATGACATATTTTACACATCTTCTATTTACAATTGCAATATACTTAAATGTTATAAAACATCCACTCTGACCTTTAAAATATATGTATACTAGGACTTAGTATTAGATATATTATAATTTATAGCAAACTTAGGGTTTGCTGCATAGCTACCTGGAAATCGTATGATCAGCCTGACTCAATAAAGACTGCTCAAAACCAAAAATGGACAGCAATAATAAAAGACAGGGAATGTGCAAATATTGGGGCAGGCAAAAAATAAAAAGTCAAGCTTGTGGTTTAAAAAAAACATCACTGTGAAGACTTCCAATAAATTAAAATCATAACATACGCTTGTTTTTTTTTTTTTTTTCCCCTCTTTTTTCTTTTCTTGGCATTGTCCGTGATCAAATTATTTTTTCAGTACTATTAATCTAAAAGGAAATAAAAACAGAACGCCATCATCCCAGGTCCTTCTGTGGCTCCCCACACCTCCATCAAGCATCGGGGTTGGACGGGGCAGCCGCTGCCGGCGCAGATGAGCTGGCTCTATTGATGACTCGTGAATACGTGCGCTCCATTCCTTGCTGCTTTGCTGGATCCTCCTTGTACACAATCTTGGCATTAAAGAGAAAAGAAGAATAAAAAATGCAACAGTGAGAGAGATCTGGATATCTTGGGTTTTGTAGTGCTTATTATCTAAACAGAGCTTGCCTGATTTTGGGTCATTACACAGCGATGATAAGGATCTCCCTCCTGGGGAGCCAGAAGTGACCAGAGGCTGCAGCAAGGAGGGGGTACACTGAGATGGGGGATAAGTGGGGCCTGGGTCAGAGGATTCTCTAGCAGCTCCTCGTTGTGGTACAGACTGCTCCCAGCTCAGCCCATGCAGTCCTCGGGGCACTCAGAACCCCCCCCGACCTTCTCACATATGTGGGCTGTAACAGCAGCCCTGGAGTCAACCTCTTGGGGTGAGAAAAGGCTGAGGCTGCAGGCTGAGTTGCACGTCCAGGAAGGAACAGCAGACAAATCTTGCTCTTCCTTGTCCTAGCTGCAGTCTTCAGCAAGGAAGATTTTTTTTTTCCCCCTAAAAATGCTCCATTTGGCCATAGTTATTTTCTCTGCTTCAACATATACATTCCACTGACCAAGCAGTAATCGGCAGTGGCACAGAAACCTCTCCTGGTGCCATCAACCCTCAGCCAGCCCTGGGCAGCAGCCTAGCCATGCCATGCCATGTTTATTACTCAGACAAGCATGTTTCTTGGCATCAGGAGTTTCCTACTGAGCTGCTTCACTGACCAACCCAATTTAATGGCTATGATCCTAACAATGCATGTTTCAACACACGTTAGGAATGATACACCACTCCAGTTGTTTTCTTCACTTAAAAACACCTCCCTGAGCTTGAGGGAATCATTAGACATGAAACTAAATGAACACAGCACCTACAAAAATCAGCAAGTGAGAAAATACGTGACATTAAAAGAAAAAAAAAAGAGATGTAAGAAAAATGAACATACCACTTTTGGCTATAGTATTGAGGGAAATGTTAGACAGGGAAGAAGAGAAGCTGTATAAGCAAGGACCATGACAGAGCTGTCAGAAAAGAAGAACAGAACAAAACAAAAGAGAAAAACATATGGTGATGAAAGAGTCACTATCAGCAGGTGAGCAAGCAAAACTCTCTTGATCATGACAATGGGAAAGACGGCAATGCTCAGTGTTGTTGTAAAGGGTACAGTTACAATACATACCCCAGCATTCCAACTGCCAAATAAATATTTTGGCTACAATTTACAGTGGGTGATTTGCTGGAAGTAGTACTCTGCTCAGGAGCAGGGGGTTTGTGCATTCCTTGCAAGAGGAATAGATAGTTCCCAAAAAGCCACACCACATGGAAAACTTGTAGGTGCTTACACTCACTGAGTGAGAGGCAGCTTTCAGTATGGACTTACAAAGTCTGCTGATCTTGTTTAAGCAAAAGTCAATTCTGTCATCTGCTGGATCAACTTGGTGTCACATTAACACAGTTATGGACAAGTCATTTTGTGCTGTTTTGTCTTATCACTTGCATGAGACAAACTCTGAGCTGGCTGATACAGATAATAAATACAGGTGTGAATATTTAACAGTGTTCACTGAATGTTTTGTGCATGCTGAAACTCACGAGCTGCTCACAACTAATTTAAGTTGACCATTCTTTTTCCATTTCTGTGGGGAACATGAAGCACACGATACCATCTGCACACTGAGCAGCCAAAGTAACTTCCACCAGAGACATGAGCACTGAGCAACCAATGACACTCTTGGTAGAACAGTGATAAATACTCAATGAAAAAATTACAGGAATGCACAAGGTTCACAAATCTTTCTGCATCTAACCAGGAAGAGAGCACAATTCACACAACACAAACAGAACAGCAACCACTGAGCCTGACCCCCAGGCATGCACCAAGCCCTCAAAGCAATTACACAGGTTTATACCCTGGGAAAAGCCAGCTTCATTCCTCAGTAGGAACAGCAATGGGCCAAAAAATCTTGTAAATCATTATTCTCCTCACATGTGAAGATGAAGAACTGGTCCAGTGGGGTGGAATCAGGCACTTGGTGAGATGCCATCACTGATACCAACGGTTAAAGTAACCACACATGAGCTGTGCCTATCTGTGCTATGGGCAACTAGACATACAGTGTAGCTAGGAGGGAATAAATGCTTCTCAGGCACAATCCAAGGTGGCCTACCCACAGCCATACAGAGGCACAATTAAGCATGCTTTAATTTGCACGTAGTGTGCAGAATAGCTCTATTATTTACATTAGAACATAAAACAGTAAGTATCTGCATACATACAGCTATGGAATAGTGTGAATTTCAGTTCAGTATTTTGGAATGCACTGCATGTAATGCTGCCATGCATGCTAATCCTTCTAGGGTTGCTAAAAGCTGAAGTGGAGTTTTAAAAAATATATGCATTTTGACAGTATACTTAAAAATAAAAAATAATAACCACTCTTACTCTGAAAGCTGAATACAAACAAACTACTGACAATACCTTCATTTATAAGTTAGGTCTTAAAAGCAATTTTCTATTTTAATTAAATATGTCACAGCTGTAGGACAAAGCTGGCTGGCATAAAACAGCAGCTTAACTGATATTCTTTCCATGCCTTTAGACCTCAGTCCGCAGTCCCATGAACATTCAGGTTTTCAATATCCAGCAAGATGGGTAGAAGACATATCTTTGACAGGCAAGGAAATTCACTAAATATAATACAGATGAATTGAGAAGAAAAAAAAAAGAGTGGAATTATGTTTTCTCAGCAGCTGTTGGACTGCCAAATCTTACTTCTAGAATTCTGCTTTACGGCTTCACCTGTCACTAGAAGAAACGAGTTGCTTTCATTTGTCCCCAGTCATCATAAAAATAGACAAACTAACCTGTTCATTCATAACTGCAGAGAGCTCGCTGAGCATATCCCTATAGTGAGACTTCATTTCTCCTTGATATTCAAATTGGTCCTCCTTAATAAGGCGCTCGTTGACATCAAGAGCATGCCCACATGCTTCGGCAAATTGCCTACAAACACAAAACCATGAAGAACAACCATACAAATACTGTAGTAATGAAAAAATATGTATATCGCTACTATATCACTTCCTCTCCTCACACATTATACCTTGCTAGAAATTAATTTCAGCAATCATCCTCAGATCACGAGGAACACTTGACTAATGGGATAGGTTGAAGCTTCAATAAATGTTTTCTTGAAAATGACTTGGAAGATGGGGTAAGTGCAGCTGTGCTTCGGTGCAGAGTCATGTCATGTCATGTCATGTCACTCATACTGTGAAGAAGACAGCAAACCTAAACTTAATGTTTACCTGAAGATTTCCTTCAGAAGCTTAACTTGGTTATCAGGATATCTCTTCGCATTTGTTTCTTCCAGAAAAGCCCGAGCATAGGCCATTGGTCCAGCATTTACCTGGGGGAGAAGTATACAGCTTAGGTGCATAAAGCAAGTAGATTACTGCCCATTCTTCTTGTGCTCCAAAGGCCTGGGAACAGGATGGACTCGAGCAACCGAGCTGGTGTGAAGAATATCAGAATCACTACTCTTCCCACTTGGATGAAACCTGAAGAGTTTTACTGAGATGGAAGGAGTTAAGTCAGCCCTGCACAAACTGCAGATCTCTGCTGGCCCTTGGAGGCACTCAGCTTGTTAACCATCTAGGAAAGTTGTGCATTTGAAGAAATTTCAACTAGGCCACCAGGAATACACGCACGTATCCCCGGTACCAACTCCTCTAATGAAATGACAAAACTAATCCTGAAAAACCCTCTCTTCAAAGCATTTGCAGACTTAGCCACACGACAAGTTTTGTTCTCAAGTGATACATGATGGTCTTTTTAGAAAGGTCTTAATAATTATTTAGAAAAGATTTGACAGAATTAGTTATGTTTGCACATAAATCCAACACTCATCAACATCAATGGAAAGCCTTCTACTGCCATATGTTTTTTGAGCAGGCTCCAACTGCACTGGAAAGCAAGATACAACCACATATACAAAGTAGACCAAATATTTCCGGAAGGATGAAAACCAGAAAAAAAATCAGGTGCACCGGAGGGAAAAACAAAAACAAAAAAAGGTTGCGTGCCTAATTTTCATTACCTTGACACTGACACTTCCTTGGAGCTTAAGCTGCAGTCGGATCATGTCCACTTCTTCCATGGCACAAAGCTGATTGAGCTCTGAGACCTTTTTGGACATCTCATCAATTGCTACTTCAATGGGGTTCAGCTCTGTGCTGGTTTGGCTTATGACTTGAATGCGCTTCTTCACATACGGAAACAAGTGGCTGGCTACTCAAAAACAGAAACCCATCAGAGAGGCTCAGCTAACAACATGATAGTATTTAAGAAAGCAAAACAAGTCAGTCAAAGGTTCAGACTGTATTAACTTCGATACTGTTTATACAATGGAGTTTTAATCACTAAGTGAGCAACAGAATTCAGCAGGTCTAAACTGAATTTTTGACAGATCTGGTATTGGAAAAACATTTCCTTCTAAATTCACCACTGTTTGCTACTGAGCTCAGTCAGATCCACATGGCAGAAAGCTCTCACCACTCAGATTTCAAAATGTATTAATTCCTTCTTCTGAATTGAAGCACCAAATTATAAACCTGTGATGAACTCCAAACACCTCAAATATCCCATTGAACAAGTTTCAGGTCAGAGGCAGGAGCTTCCAGCTTAGCTGAATTGATTATTACACACCCATAGATGAATCATCATTAAAACACTATCCTTGAAAAAGAGTCAGTCATAGCATTCAACCTAAAAACTACCATGGGAGCTGACAGAGGAACCACTAATCAGTAAAGCCTCTCCTTTCCAGTACAGCCATTTTCATGGATCTCAAGAAATTTGGCAGTGATACAGTATGGGGTGTTGTCTGATTTGAGCTGCTTAACCTTCTTCTGATTATCTTATACACTTTGGAAGACCTCCCAGACCTAAAATGGCCCTCCTCCATCAAGCATATGTTACCAGGCAGCTCCGAGCTAAATGAGCTCCATCTAACAGGGTGGCTGTCACTCCATGGACAGCAGGAAACCAAGGACTTGCAGAAATGAAAGGTCAAGTAACAACCAGGTGTGGCAGTGAGCCAGACTGCAGACAGACTACACTCAAACTCTGCAACACGGGGGCAGGGCTCTGGAGTAGGGATACCAAGCAGCCATCCAGTACCTTTGCCAAGCACAAACAACTACCATTAATCTTCCAGTTGTACCAATAAGCTTTGTTTTCTTCTCAAAATACAAGCACTTCCATTTGCATAGGAAGGAAGCGAAGCTGTCTGACTTTATCCAAAGGAAAATAGTGTTCCCTTTACAGAGAAGTGCTGAGGGGAGGCAGGTGCCAGAGGGAAAGCGGGAGAGAACAGGAGGTCATCAAATTCCCACCTGATACTGAAGATACAGCCAGGCTGAGAGTGCTGGGAGCTGATGGCATCATGTAACAGCCAAAAGAAATTATTTTGCTGCACAAACAACCCTCTCTGTTTTTGCCAGACGTACCACAATGGCTGTACTTTCAAGTCAGAGTAGCTACCTGCTTCAGTACAGATCTCAAAACACCCAATGCTGCTCAGGCACTTCAAAAAACCACATACAAGTAATTCTTCCTTTCTTCTTCTCATAAACAAAGCTGTGTCATGTAACAAGATGCCCCCAGACATGGGTACCTCTTCTCTGACATGCCAGAACAAAACATTTAGGTGTCTACGCCTATACTGAAAGCACCTCTCTTCCCTTTGCCCTCTGGGAAAGTGCACCTATTGAAGATGGTGGGGGAACTGGCCTTTGTCACTCAGGAGCCTTTGCTGTGAACATCAGCCTCGCTACCCACTGCTGTTCAGGAGGGTGATGCTTCTATCTCAGGCAGCTTCTCATGCTCCCAGCCAAAATTCAGACAGGTCAGGTTTCAGTAGTAGTTTCACAGAGATTTTAGTCATGATAAGGAACTGAATGTCTTCTGTTTAACATGACTCAGTAAGAACAGACATGCAATACCCCCTACATTCCTGCCTGAAAACAGTGATTGTAACACCGACCTGAAAGCTTACCTCTCACTTTTAAAAATACTGTGTAATGTGTCTTTCTTCCATGTGGACTATAGTTCCTATCTAATACTTAGTCTTTACAGCAGAACAGGCTCCCTACCTTGCTTTTAATTTGTTCTGTTTATTATTCAAAGAATGATTCTGAGTGCTAAGCTGCCTTCAGCAGAACCCCTCCCAAACCCCATCGTCGTAAGACGTTGATAATTAGGAAAAATAAAAAAGCTGACATCTCCACAAATGAAAATGACTTCATCCAAGAGGATCAGCAGGATTCTAAGAATGAACATACTTTGCAAATGGACACATGGAAGAGAATTTATCACTCTGCGTAACATGCTGTGCCCACTGTCTGCAGAAAAGCTGGCACACGAACGCACTGTGGGGGCTTAGCTGCCAAAAGCAGGCTGGGGGGGGTGGGGGGAAGCAGCAGCAGACGTACTGGTCAGGATGGTGCGCCTCTTGCACTGCTCTTCCACACCACCGTGCTTCTTTCCTGAGAGCGTGAAAGGTGTTTCAAACACGAACCGGTTGACATTGTGATGCATTTCAAAGTCGGTCTTTCTGTCTTCTGCTTCCTTCTCCTCAAAGAAAGGCGTGACATATGTGACCTGAATATAGGCATACTTTGGATCCAGGTCTTTGGGGTTAACCTGTTTACACAGTGGCAAACGGAATAAAATTTTGTTATGCATGACAAACCGTCTAGATATCCATTATATTTCTTTTATCTACCACAGTAATATTGACAAAAAGTAGACTTCCAAATGTAATATTCAGACAACATATTAATTGAAACATTTTTAACTAAAGACCCATAAAAACAGTGGGATTTTTGATCAAAAACAATGGCAGAAGTGAATGAGAGCTGCTGCTCCTTTACAGCAAACATCTGCACATACATGCTGGCATATGCTCTCCTCCCACAGGCAGTGAAGCACTGCTGTAGCACTGGCATTCCCATACCACACTTGCCATACTAGAAGGTTAGATCACACTTAGTTCACAGTTGTTCACAACACTGCTCACAAAGCATGAACTTGCTCTTCTCCCTTGTGCAGGAATCACATCTTTCACACCTTGTTGGAATCCTGGATGATCTTCACATTATCTATTCCAAACTTGTCTGCATACAGTTTCAGCAGCCTTTGAGAGATCTCAGACAAGCCAGTTAATTTGGGTTCCTTATAGATATACTCTTTTCCTTCCTCTTCTTCAAAAAAACCCTGTTTGGAAAGAAACAGAAGGATTCAGTGAACACAACAGGGAAGGAAAAGCCTAACAAAGCGCTTGCAGCAGACACCGAGGCTGGATCTGTACACCCACCAGAGCTTCCTATATGCTACCGACAACACCTAAGTTAAAGGGTTCAATTCTCTCCATCCTCATAGACACTGCCTACATGTCTGCATTTACACTGGCTTGGTATCTCCTAAATTTCCCAGGAACTAACTCATATATGTGTATTCCCTTAAGAGATCTAGCTGTTTCAGCAGTGACCGTGCTTTCTCTACAATTCTGATGTGTGTATGTAAAAACAAAGACACAAAAAAAAAAAGTCTAAGAAAATAACGCCTGGAGTTTTAACATGGTTTCTGTTGTAATGGGTTAAATTACCTATTTGTGAAGCAGTAGGTTATCAGACCACAAGTGCAGCAGTTGCCTGCTGGGTGCACAGCTAGGCTGAGATGCTGGTACAGCCCTGACACTGCAGTGATGGGCAGAGCTGTGGCACAGGGAGCCCCAGTGAGCAGACCTGTGCCTGCTCAGGGCAGCTGAAGAGGAACTCTGGTGGCATCTTGAAAGGTCACGGGGGAATTGCAGCATTTCCAGACTCTATTAGCAAATAATTTACTTTAAATAAGAATTCACACAGACCTTAGCAAAATAAGCTCAATCTTGTTAGGGCCATTTACTTACTATACCAGCTGCACCTGGCAGAGCTTTAACTAAGGCTCTACTGAAGAACTGAACAAGAACCCAATGGATTTCAGAAGTGCTGGCTTCAGAAGATTAATGTAGCATTGTATCACACACACAGGTGAGACACAGCTGCTATGCAAGGAGTATGTATATCAAACACCAGGGAGCAGTGATCCTAGCTGAGCAAAAAGCAGCAGCTGACCCATTAACAAGGACTGGATTTGTCCCAGCACCCTGAGCAGCACCAGCCCTCCCTCTGACATTTCATATGCTGCTGATGAAATTAGGCAGTGTTAAATGCTGCAGCTGTACCCCTTTCACCATAAGGCAAAGTAACCCAGAGGAAAATACCTGAAGCTGCGGGGATAAGGAAGAAAAGAAAGACAGCATTAATGACATCAGACCCTAGGCCCTTTAAACTTAACATGATGTAGCTTGGGCAGCTAATTCTATAACACACTCTGGTAAATTGTGATCTGTTGAAAAACAGAGGAGCACAAGCGTACAAAGTCAGGAGAAATCTCCAAAATCTCTGTGGCAGGTACTCATGTAAGAAAAAACAGTCCTTTCACGCTGAAAAATATTCCAAACTTTGGTCACTAAGATGATAGACTAGGCAAGTTTTACAAAAACATACAGACTTGTGATAAATCAGCTGTAAATTCTGAGCTTTGTTTTAGCAGGGATTAACAAATATGTGCGGCTCCTCCTCCAGTCGGGACAAGGGACAAGAGACCACCTGTGCTCATCTGACAAGTGCCAAGAGCACTGTGGGCATGACTGAAACAAATGACTAATAGCAGCACCAGCAGCTTGTCTGATAGTATCTTAATTAGTCTCACCATGACCTTCTAACACTGCGCCATTTTTAACAATATTAATCAATTAATCTCTGTAGGCATTGGGAAGAGCTACACAGGTAATTAGAGTCCCAATCTAGAGCTCAAAAGCTGACACCATATCAACATTTACTGAGCTGTCGCTTTCTATTTATGCCACTGAGGATGTGCAGGAGCATAGCCTGGTTTCTGATCTTGTTTCCACTGAAGAAAGACCACTTAACGTGAAAACTGCTGAAAGCCTCATTAGTTTCTTGCAACCATACTCAATCACACTGCTGGGACTGCTTCCATCAGAAAACATCCACTCACTGTTACTGTTCAATGCTTTTAACAAACAGCAACAAAGCAAACACCAAAACTACAACAACAACAACAAAGCCCTGTTTTCCAAAGTAATCACATATCTGCTAGAACATTGTTTATCCTCTTCTCTTAGATGGTGTTCTGTGCACGTTCACATGCTGCAGGACAGCATTAACATGCAAGGACCAAATCTCTGTGCTGATGCTGCATGGCACACTAGGATGATATTTGTGCTAATGGTTGTAGCTCAGGGGAAAACAAAGAAGAGATGAAGAATAAAAAGCAACAGATACCTCCCCAAAATAAAAGAAACAGCTAACAAACTGTCTCATCTCTAACACAGAAGATAGCATTTAAGTACATATTCCCTGCAGTATTTCAGCGGACAGAAGTTAATTGTGAGCTATAAATAATCGTGTCTGGCATATGCTCTATGTCTGTCTAAGACTACTGAAAGCAAGATTAAATACTTTTTAGGAGCCAAATATCCTCCAATTTAAGGATTTTAAAACGTTAAGCAGCCAGGGTCACACTGTCAGTGCATATCCCCAGACTATTTGCATGCTGACTGTTTTTGCCCTTCATTTTTATGGATGAAAATTACTGACAGGAGCAGCTGAATGTAAGTGAAGGGAGGACAAACTCATGGTGATGGATTTCCTCCACATTCTGTTGTGCTGTGACCCTGAAAATCAGTGTGGGAGTGCTGGAAGGGTTCTTCTTGCTCCTTCTACCCCTGCAGGTGCAGCCCTTGAAGCTCAAGGTACATTTCCTCCCTGCTCATAGCAGGCATGCTGAGGTGAGGCCTTCTGCATTAAGATGATCTTTACACAGGCCAAGCACACACTGGTGGGAAATGAGATTGCTGCTTATGTGGGCTAAAGCAGGCCAACACTCCAACCCCATACCTACAGCAAACACACCCCCACTGCAAAGAGAGAGGGAAACCCCTCAACAACTCACTTTCTTAGCACCAGAGATGGCCTAGCCCTCATTCAGATGTTCTCACATAGAGCAGCTCTTCTACAGCCAACATAGGCTGAGATTTAGTATTTAGAGGCCCCTTCCCTACCTGCATCAGGTGGGCAGTGCCAGCATCACCTCCTGTGCTAAGCAGGCTTGTGCACATTTTGGTAAGGAGCTGTTACAGCTGTTTAATTAGCAAACTTGGAAAAGATCATCCTGTGATCTTCAGGCATAAAACTGCAGCCATCTTACTGCTATGAAAGCCTGCCCTCCAACTAACTACCAGAACCAGTAGTTAACTTGCGCAGATGGGAGAAGAGAACCTCAGCTTTACCCTCAGCTCACTGCACTGAATCACATCTTGAATAGTTTTTGCTTATAAGCACAATATGGGTTTTCAGCTATCCAACATACTTATCAGATCTGATGTATATACATATAAAATTCAAGAAAGATTTTGACTTCTCGAAACATTCATCTGTGAATGAAATAATAAGTCCTGACTCATAGCTAGTGTGGCCACTTGGTGGTGCAATGAGATGCTATCACCAAAGCCCCCAATAGACTGTACAGCTTAAAACAGCAGCTGCATTGAGATCTGGCTCTCTGAACTCTCCGGTGGAGACACGACAGGCATGGAGGCCTGCAAGCAGTTCTGGCAATAGAAGAAACACAGGGTTCCACACCTTTCCACCTGTACAGTCATCGTGGAAGCAAATGGCACAAGGGACAAAAGGGCTGACAAACACAGAAAGGAAACCTTCTGCAGGGAAAAAATGTGCAGTATGTGGGAGTGCATGATTCTCTCTCCATCCTCTATGCAGTCAATCCCTGTCTGTAATTCCTACACCTCATGTGGCGCTTTGTGTTGGTACACCTTCCTTAAACAGTTTTGCACACTGAGTGCTATTATCCTTGGTAAATGAGGCACCAGTAATGTTGATGGGAATAATCTACCTTTAATTATTTGCACTGCGCCATACGCTTTAGTCACTATGTCTCTGCAAGGAGCAGTACAGAGCAGTCCCACTTTCTGCCACATAAAATCTCATCTGCAAAAGGAAATAAAGAAGCTGTGCTTGTTTGCGTTTAGAGCTCAGTATCCATGTGCACCAGGGAATAAACTGAGCAACACACAGCTATGAAAAAGTCATATGCTTTCAAACACTGAAGCTGTTTAAATGAAGTTGCCCTTGTGGCACTGGCAGCTGAAAGCCATTGCACTGTAACAGAGATGTTAACCCAGTTGAGCAGAACTGCTGCAGCTAAATTTGCCACTTAGATGTAGCTTTACTACATGAGCCTGGCTGCTCGAGGGAGGACAGCACAGGGGCAGCCCCAGCAAGGAGCTGCAAGCAAAGAGTCCTATTTCCACTTCCACTGTCCCCAGTTTGAGGAATGGCATAAGTTAAAATGCGACTCTTCCTCAGGTACAGCAGCTTGCTTTCCTCCATTTGGCAAGTTCACTTTTGCTGATCTGTAGGGAGAGTCAGGACACATCACTGCCCTCTGAATCCCAAAATTGCTCACTCCTAACAAGAGAGTGTGGGGCTTGTGGTTGCTCCCTGCCCAGGCTGCTCAATTACTCCTGCCACCAAACACAGATGGACAACAGCCTTCACTCTGGAGCTGCTGCACAGGCCAGGAAAGCAGTCTTGCATTCAAACAGCGTTAGTGTGACACTGAGTTTTTCAGCACAGAAAGAAGGGGTCCAATCCTGCACCCAGTGAAGCTGAGAGGGAAACTGTCACTGAGGTGAGGTGACAGCATTGAGCCCCACAGTGCACACACAACATAGTGACAGATACGGCTTTGTAGTTCAGGTAACTGAACAAACAAAAATTAGTGTGCAAGACACCATAACAAATGGAACAATGTTATTTTATCTGCCACAAACCAAAGAATTGAGAGTGCAGGAAAGTTAATGTTAAGTACAGGGAAGGATGGAAGATGTGTGAGGAGAATTAAACAAAACATGCAAAAGAACTAGACTTACCACAGCCTTGAACAAGATCAAAAGGAGAAAAGAGCAAATTTCTGTATTAAAATCTAGTTAGCAAACAGAATGATTCACATCAATCTGCTGTTTACACACCTTATTTTAAAGTATTGCTTGCATGCTTGCCAAAAACAGGTCTTTAAAGAGCATGCTGGATTTCTACACTGGTTTGTAGTGGAAGAAAGCACGAAGTAATGCTTTGACGACGCTGAAGCACAACAAAGGGAATAAAACTACTCTAGAGTATATTGCACAGAATCAGAGCTGGCCTAAAGCAGAAGCCAGGCAGGGAGATATAGAACAAAACATCTACTGCACACCGCTCTGCTTTAAGCTCTAAGAGAAGAGAAGGCCATATAAGAAAGATGTTTTACTCAGTTTCATTTCAGTTTTATTCTGAAAAAATGGGCCTGCCTCAGACTCAGTTTTTTTGGTCAAAGTCAAGCACTAAATCCAACGCAAATGTCTGTTCTCCACTGCACCACTAAATCCAAATTAGCAATTCACACAGATGCAACTGACTGCTCTCTTCTCTGAGTAAAAGCCTCCTTAGAGTTTGACCCATGATGCACTTCTTACTCCATGATTCCCTGTCGACTGTTTCCCTGTTTTAGCTTCCCTGAAATACAGAACGATTAGAAGGTACTGGCTGAAATCCAAGAATTTGTCAAGAGAAAAGAACTCAAGCCAGCTTACCTGCCCATAAAAGGCAACACGGTAGTACCGCCCAAACAGACGCTTCTCAGAGTTTACTACCTCTGCAACCTTCAGGTACGAGCGGTGGATGTCATAGTACAGATCAGACAGCCTCTGCATGAAGAGAGCACGAGATGGAGGTGAGGAGGAGCAAGTCCTTTGGGAAACGACACTGAGGCTCTGCACGAGCACAGCTTGCCTTAACTAGATACCCAAACCTTTGCAAAGGTGGCTATACATGTCAAGGAAATAGTTTAACCTTGTCACTAAAGATTTATTTCAAGGCTTTTGACATCTTCTGAGCATGCAGTTTATAGCAGAGAGTGTCATTCTGTGCAATGTCACACTGCATCTCATGAACAAGCAGTGACAGGAACCTTCTAAGTGGTCCGAGAAAGCAGGTACTCTATGTGCAGGGAAGGGCACAGTGCCAACCCAGATCAGCTCCCACACACAGATGGGCTGCCCATGGCTCCCACCACAAATAGCTGCCCCGTGTAGAGAGCCAAGAGTTCAATTGAGTTTAAATCTGGGGACTTCAAAATACAGCTTATACCTACTACTTTTCCTTTTTACTAATTTTAAACCAGAACATCATTAGGTTATCTATTATGTTTTGAATTTGACAAGTAAACAAGAAATGAAGCAACGCCGGAGTCATGAAGCGATTGCACACTTTATCAGCTGTTCCTAAACTCAAATACAGTGGAAACGTGATTTTGGTTTAGAAACATATGTAAAACATTCATATTCATCATTTAACTGAGGTAGATTCTCCGTGGGGACATGTTACGAGGGACACAAGGAAAAGGCTCTCAGCGAAATAAGGTTAGCTATGTTGCTATGGCTTTGATGATCCTTAGAGGTTGATTTGTTTGAAAAACTTTTGTTCATTTATGGTTGCATTGATGTGGAAAAGAAACCAAAGTTTTTTTATTTACCCATAGCATGAAACACTAAAAGGAGAAATAACAGACAGAAAGAACAAAATACTCCTTTAAAGAAAGCACATTCGTTTAAAAATATTGACCTTCACTGCTGGCTTACAATGATTTTCATAATAAAAAAGAACTTACTTTAAAGTCCCTCTGCTTCTCAAAAACAGCAATGATGGGCTTGTTAACCTCAGCAATCAGCTCGTATCTCTCAGACTTCCACAAGTATTCAACACACAGCTCCAGCTGCTCCACCAGGATGCTCTGCAATTCCACAAATAACCATGTAAGCATTTCATTAATAACTACATAGGAAAAGTATCTACCCACTGTTTTATTTTTATTCTGCATCTTCTATGGTCAAGTTTAGTCCAATCATACCATGTTTAGTCAGGTACTGGTAACCTAGCACTTCTTTAGGCAACAAACTGATATCACAGTGACATGGTAATAACTGACACCTCATCCAGAAGAACTGCGTGCTCCAACTCTGGTACTTAATGTCCCACTCAACTCAACACCTATGGCAGCTATTAAGTAAAACAGTTATGACATTTCACTCAAAAGCAGTATGCCTTTAACGTTGTGTGAAATGTCCTCTCACTATATAGGCATTCATTAGAAATGCAGCTGACTGGAAACATAAAACAAGTCTATAAAGGTTAATGCCACTGACCTCATTATAGGGAGTATCTTGCATCCCAGAGTCCTCCTTCATAGCACCTTCTTCTTTAATGTTGGGGGTAATGCTCAGAAAAGCAGGCCATCCCATGGAAAATAAGCCTTGGAGTGCAAGTCAAAACAACATCAATTAATGACTGAATCACCACACACTTAAAGTTAGTGGATGCCATTAAAACAAAGCTGAATTCACTGATGAGGTTTGTTACTTTTTCTTCCCCACAGCTCAAGTGATGAGATGTACAAATAGAACTGACTGAGTTTGAGACTATTATACATTTCCTCTATGAAATAGATCCATTTATGCAGGGAAAAGGTAACTACAATATTTTTCTGAAGCAATTTTATTTCCCTTTGTCATTTCAATTCATTAGCTGCACTGTGCTACACGTGCCACACTCCTCCATACTGAAATTTCCATTGTAGATGCAGGGTTGACAACTTACATTCACAAAACCAGTATAGGCACTTAATAAGTGCTGGGACTTGCACTTTTTCCACCCATCCCATCCCAACAGAGGGGCACAGTTGCCACTGGCTCATTGCAGCTGATGCAGAGGTGGCTGCTCCACAACAAGCTGTGCCTCTGCTGGGCTCAAGGATGCCCTGGTAGCTGTGCTCCTCACCCTGCCCTGGGACAGCAGCCTGACTACTGTGCTGTTCAAGAAGTTCTTGTAGGCAGCTCAGATTGGTCGCTGAGGAAGGCCCTCCCTCTGTCAAGTTTTGGAAGAGTTTTGAGCAACTTTTTACCGATGTGTACGTTTAAAATTACCCAAAAGTTCTTCACTCTATATTCTGTGATCTGTTATTCATGCAAAGTGTAAAAGTGAGCTGTCCCTGAAATACTGTTGTGTACAGAAGGCCCCTTTCATCTTATTCACAGATGAGTTATCAGAGAACCATGGTATTTCCAAAACTAAGTATTCCCTTCCCCAGCTATATTTTCTTTTGTCCATGGAAATTGCTCTTTATGAACACTACTGAAATATCTCAAACTGAAAACTCCTTTGAAATGCACACTTAATGAACTAAACAACAACACATGGAAGCATTTCAAAAACATTAAGTCTGCACTTTATTTCTCCAATAAGCATCACAGACTAAAAAAAAAATCTCTCTATATAAAGTTACATACGAATAACCTGATATTAACTGATGCTAATTCTGTCCTTGTCCCCCAGGTTTAGATAGTCACAGGAACTGAATGTGGATTTGTATGCTAAACACCAATTGAGCTGAGAGGACTGCTGATGAAGAGCAGACTGCTCCGTGCTGAGAAGAGCCCTTAGCCAGGGATGTTCTGTGCAATTCATCAAACCAGTCAAAGAGCATCAGGAAAGCAACACAATGTTTCTGACATTACTTGCTTGCTGTTACAGCCATCAACATGCACTATAAATATTTTCAATTTGGTAGATATTTTTCCAGATGAGTTGAAGAATAGTAATTTGATTCCCTAGCCATGTTATCTGACCCATAAACAGGCATGGTTAGAGCACTCACTTCCTCCAGTGTGAGTTGTTAGTAACACATTACTATCAGAGACTTGACCATCCTCCAGGAGCATACGTGAGGTACAAATCTTTTCCATTTTCCAGTAACCTATGATAGTGTAAGATGGTATTAGTATACTGCTACTGGTATGTGTTAATACATGCATATTTAATAACAGTACATTAACAAGTGAAGCATTCTCTTTGAGCACTAACTTACTAAACATTTAATTAACCCTCCACACAAAACACACACTGTCACTGTCTTAGTGCTATGACTAGTACTTACACTGTATTAAAAATAAAGTACTTAAGTAGAATTTGAGCAGCTTTAAGAATATTTTACTTAAAAGTAAGGACAAGAGAGCAACCAAAATTATTTTCAAAATATGATTTATAAATATATAGGATTGATTTTGAATATATTGACCTTACCCTTTCTTTTTAGGTACTCCGCAATGAGAGCAGCAATGTGAATGTAGCACATAGCAGCCTGCAATGAGACCAAGATTTGCACAGATGTTAAAGCACACTGACTTAAGATATGTGTGATAAGGAGTATGTAATTCCGTCACTGACGAGTTGCACCACAGAAGAGGGAGAACTAAATTAATGTAACAGAATTTGAGAAGGAGGATTAAGAGATGACTCCTCTCTCCAGTGTTAGTTTCACTAAACACAACATGTAAAAGCACAGACTAAGAAATAAACAAGGACAGCAGGAAATTTGCTCAACAGAACATCATAAGATCACGTAGCAAATGCAATATTGCTGAGCTATGTACTAGAGATTTGCATCACACATTCAGTTTTTTATTTAAAGGTCATGTTACAGACCAACTTCTCTCCTACAGTGTTTAAGGTGAAAAAAAAAAAGAACAACATAAAAACCTGTATATAAATTAAGCACTGTTTATAACCTCACACTGCTATGCCTGTTAGAATTAAGAGATTGAGATGCTAACGTGATGCTGGACACAGCTTCCCCTTCAGATGCTGTTAAATCTTGCTCAAGCAAGTACCAGGCACTGTCACAATTAAGCAAACTGGGATAACAAGCACATCACATCTCTAAGTGTTGCTCAAACCTGTCTTCCAGTGTATGACAGACTGTATACATCTCTCAAATCATTGCTGTTATGGTCCTTCTCATCAGAACATCTCAGCCTAAACGCATTTCCTACTCATCTGTTTATAAATTACCTCTGATAAATCTCCATTTCTTGCGTGAATCTTGGCCATGCTTTCAAGCCAGGTCCTGCGTAATTCAGGTGTGCTGGCATAGGAATTTGCTAGGCTGTACTGCAGGTCCACAAGCATCTCAGGGTCTTTCTCATGTTCCTTCATCTGAGCTGTGGCCATCAAAACTGTTCTGATGCGTTTGGTCAGATCCTTCACCTCTGCTGGGAAATTAACGTTCTTTGGGAAAGATAAGCAATACATCACTAAACCATCCAAAGAACCACATGCACCCCTGACCGAGCTCCTGTTCTGCTTGTGGAACATCTCCCCTTCCCCACAGTTTGGTTGGTTGGAAACAGATTTACAGTTCAACAGCATGCATACATTTTACACTGTCATGCATGTTTTGGTGCACATCTACTGAACAGATTAGGGACCATTTGTAGACTTTAAGATCGTTTGTTAATCGCAGTAGCATTTCATCAGTTAAATACATTGCATCTTCTCTGATATCAGGTAGCTGAAGCGTGTTTCTGAGAACAAATTAAGCAGCAAGTAACAAAATAACACATTTCAAATAGAAACTTGTCAATCTAAATTATTAATTTGGTGATTCATGAACATTTTCATTAATGTGCTGTTGCCTGACAGAAGCACACTATGTATGCGCAACTCAGTGTCTAACCCAAGTCAGCAATTTTATTCACAGAAACACTTGCTCCTCTGAAGTCATTGACATTTTGAAAGAGGTAGCAATCAATAAAAAAGAAGTTTCTTACTTTCATCTGCTTGTCTCCATTAGCAAAATTATTTATAATTGCGAGTGAATGTTGAAACCGGGATCCGCCAATCCCTGCATCTGCTATCAGCTGACTCACTGCTTTGATGAGCTGTACAAGTAGCAAAGAAACCCAAAGAAGGGAGGGGAAAAAAAGGCAAAAAAGACCAGGGCGCAATTAGCAAAAAACATCAAAACTTCTGAACAGTTTTTTAATGTCTGTTTTAATGTAACTTGATGTACCAGCCTAGCAGAAATGCACTTGGACCTAAAAGATCATCTAGTTTCAACTCCCTGCTGTAGGTTGGGATACCTCCCACTGAATCAGGCTGCCCAGGGCCCCATTCACCCTGCCTTGGAACACTTCCAGGGATGGAGCATCTACAACGTCTGTGAGTAACCCTTCCAGTGCCTCACCACCCTCAGAGCCAAGAATTTCTAATATATGATGGAAATTTACCCTTTTAATTAAAAGCCACTACGCCTTGTCCTATCACTGCACTCTCTGAATGCAGGGATTTTAACTAATCTTTCCATTGTGCAAAATAAGTGCATTGTTACTGTGCTTTAAGTCTCTATTACTATAATATTAGATTCTGTTTAGCTACTTCATCAGCTATGCTCTCAGTGCTGTAAGCAATGCACATGATTCAAGAATAGCCACATATCTGATTTACTTGGCCATGTGGCTGGATTTGCAGCTGTTGTCTCTCCTTGGAACAGAGCCAAATAGGCCAAGAACAGAGAATTCAGCCCAACGTCTTCAAAGTTGGCAGAAAAATCAAACTGCCACAGACAACTGGATGGGGAATTCAAATGAACTGCTTTGCTGCAATGCGTAACAATAATAGCAATAACGACCGAACAAAGCACATCAGCTAAATACTGATGATCTTACACTTGACTCACCTGAAGATGGGATCTGACTATTGATTTCTGCTTATTAAATTCAAAGTTCTTTCTCATGAAAAAATAAAGAAGAGCAGATGCCTCCATCTGAGTTGAACGTGACCTGTGGTTACAACATTTCAGGATTTCATAGCAAAGCGAGCCACAGAGATCTGCTTGTCCTTGGAAGAATGCTGATGGGAACTATTGGGGGAAAAAAAAAAGGCGTGGATATAAGCTCTCATGCCTTGTTACAATTATTCTGAGTCAATAGTGTTTGTCTGTCATGCTTTCAGTAAAAAAAAGCCGTCTTTCACATATGCAATGACACCAGGGTTTAGTGAAGAAATTAGCCACCGGCTAAACATAAATCCCATGTGCAAATCAAGTTTAAGTAAAAACTGCACACAGGTTTTCATGCAAACACCATATGCAATGCATCAATCAGACTGACCTCTGAGAAGTCCAGACAGCAGCTGGTACACAGCAAGCATAAAAGCAGAGCAGCCTATCTGCAGAGAATGCAGAATAGCTAAACAGGAAAAGAGGGGGGGGGGGGGGGG
>VXAB01002093.1:566133-680661 GCA_013399175.1 Odontophorus gujanensis
GGTCTGCTCTGCTATAAAGGCTGCTCAGAAGAAAGAAAATGCTCTGAACTACAGTCACTGAACTTCCAGCAGTCAAGAGCTAGAACAAAAGGGTGAAGGACAGCTCCATAAGTGTATGTGCTATTTTATAAACAGAAGAAAGAGCAATGAAAGGTGGAAGAAGTACATTCTGGCCATGGATCTCAAGTTCTACCCAGAACACTCTGCTGCAGGAACCCAAACTGATCCCTACTCCCACAGAACTACAAAGGGAGAAATTAATCCTGAGAGCTATGGGATGAATGAAAAGGCCAATCCTGGGTATATATTCATCCTCCCCACTGCATATACTTCCTCCATTTCTGACTGTCTGGTATGCAATTGAAAGCTGTCTGCGGCTGATCTACATTATATTTTGCTTAGCCCCTAGGAGTGTTACTGTGAGAAGCAAGATTTCCTTCCCCTGATCATCAGAAAAGGAGGCTATATGGTTTAAATTTATCTACACTGTTGTGCTTCACAGAAAAATCTTGGAGATGAGGCCATGGTTATTCTCACTTCCCCACATCGATTTTTATCTTTGTGCTACATTTTGGTTATTTTTAAGAGAATCTCATCTAAGCCCATGACTTGGAAATTGGGCAGCCTTTGCAGTTGGCAAAGTGTCTAATTGCTCACAATTACTTATATACACACAATGCAAGCAAATAAAGAGAGTTTGTTCAGAATATTTTCCATGTTGAAAATGACATTTTTGTAAAAATGTAATACTTCAGGTGACTTTCTGGTAAAGCCTATGAAATAATCTCCTGCCAGCTCCTCTGGGAACAGCTGTACCCATTCACTGCTTGATTCTGCAACTGAGCTATCTGCCATGAGGACCGGAGACCTCTAGGATTTCAAGTTTTTTTCCATAGGTGTCAAAAGCATGAAGGCCAAGAGTGCTGTGACACAGCCAGACAGATGGATTTTACTTATACACTTTACAAGTCTTGTTTTCACAGAGAATTTCAATATTTTCATTTTCCAACAGATCTAGTATTTCAGAAGTTGTGAGCTTCCTACTTTAAATCAGAACAAATCAGAAGACCTTCACGAATGAGCATTAATGCAGTGAAGGTGAAAATTCTGTCAAGGTACTCAACTACCCTCAAGCTGCACTTTCTGTAACAATAATAGGTCAGATTAACAGAAGAAAACCATAGTTACCTTGCCTACAAACAGCCGGAGGGCAGCGAAGACATGCTTGAGAGCTGCTGCTGACTGGTTGATTTGCAAAAAGAGCATGTGCGTGTCAAAGACCTTCTTCATCAATGCATTCTGGCAATCAGATTGCTGGAGCTGCCTCTGAAAAGCAGACACACAACAGGACATGCTGGTTATTAAAGTGGACAAACAGATGTTGACTTGATAGACTTCACATTAAGAGTACTCCTAGTGAGGTGCTTTTTTTAGTGGCTGCCCTAAAATCTCAGGGGATGAGGCAGTCCCAGCTTGCTGCAGACTCTTTTTACTTGCAGTTTCCTAAGGGTAGCACTTTCCCTGTACTCCTACTTGTGGCTGGTATACACCAGATTTAAGACTTAGGGGTGCTGAAGTGAGACGCTAAATCTGAGAGGAGCTGCTTACTCTTTTGTAGCTCTGAGACCTTCAACAGGTCATCTGAGCTGACATTAAAAGAATGTTTTTTAAAGAGTGGAGGATTAGTCTGCCAGCTTGAGCAGATACAGGTGACTGTGAGTAAGATGAGGTGACATTAGTAGATGAGCAACTCTTTCATGCAGAGCAGAGCTGTATATAGATTTGGGTATGCAGGATGCTCTGCTTCCCATCTTTCTACTCAACTTGTGTGGTGTGAACCCAAACCCTTCATTAAATACCCTCACTGAGGACTGTTATCTTATTTCCTGATTTTGCTATCTCAGACACTTTAAGTCTTCTATGTCCCTGACCCTTTAAGTCTTCTGTGTCTTTCCCCCACTGCATAACTCACATGGCAACACTTCAAGCAGAAAATAAAACAGCAAAACATACCTGGTGGTTCAGAGTGTATAGACACAACAGGTCAAGAATTGTGAGGGAGACTTCTGTAGCAATGTTTGCCTCTGTGTCCACGTATTGTATAATGTCTGTTTCATTCGAGCTGCCTAGAACATATGAAGCAGTGACAATCCATCTTCTGAGCATCATTAAAGATAACATAATTTTGCAATCAGGTCATCCAATCTCTGTACTGTAAGAGATGGTATCCTAACTGTACATTTAAATTAAAGGGTATTTTAAAGAAAAGTGCTCATGGGAGATGGAAGGGGCTGTGCATTTCATTCAGTTTCTCTCAGTTGCACCAGCGATGTGTATATATGCTTTCATTGTTTCTGTTTGGCCTCAAGGGATGAAAGGAACCTAACAGGAAAGTGGGATAGATGACTTTGAACTCATCGTTTCAACTTCTACTGAAAACTTCCAGGTTCCAGAAATATATATAGACCACATTCTGTCAGCCAGAATACCAGAGCTTGCGTGTCTTATTTAGGATGACACCTCTAAAAGTACATAGCATCTTCCAGAACGGGTCAGGGTCAGACTGCCTGGTGAATTGGGTTTTTACAGATGGTAATCTCATAATAGTAGTTTATGAGTAAAATCCTTCCTCAGAAAACAAAGACAAAGGTGTGTAGTTTATCTTTGAATAAACTCAGGAGAGTTTCATGTTCTTTCTCTATTAGCAACTTTCAGCTTATTAACCTTGCAAAGGTAACTTGGGATCTTTTTCTCTTCTGACTGAAGATTCTGAATTCATTAACAATAATGCTGCTGGAGGGTGCCTGAAAGCTTTTCTATTCTTCACAAACAGTCAGGATGATCTAACGAAGGACATCACTCCACATAAACCGAACTTTCTTGACTGTTAACGCCCCCCAGTATGTAACAGTCCTTCATTTTTAGATACAGTGGAAAACTGCCTTTTAAGCAGTAGACACTTTTACATGGTATAAAGGTAGCAGTGTTACAGGTGTCATAATCTGAGGACAAGAATAAAACAAGAACTGTAGAAAAAAGCATCATGAAAGACTTTGCCTGCAAACTTTGACACAGTATATAAATTCCAGTACATTCATTTTTGCTGCAAAGTAAATTGAATTAGCGATGGCTCAGTCAAGTTGCTTCATAGGGATAATAGGTGGAGTGCTTAACTTAAACTACAGCACACACTGAGTACACACCACACCAATTACTGGGATTTATCTTCTTATGCTACTCTGAAAAGACACTTGATCCAGCTGCATGATCTACCCTTTATTTCATAATGTATGCTGTCATAAGGTGACAAAAGAAATACCAAATTTTGAAACAGTCCAAATGGAAAAGAACCTTCTGTCCTGAAAAGGTCACTCTTATTGCTTAGTTTAATAAGGTAATATTTCAGCCAGCACGCATCTGTACACCAACTACATACCCATAGACAGAAGAAATGCTGAAGAGCGGGGAGGATTACCTATCATTAAGGCTACTGAAATATGTCAGGTTAATTAAAAAAAAACAACCAAACAAACAAAAAAACCAGAATGAATTAATGAACTCAAAGTCAACTTCTTAAGGTCAGATTTCTTAGTGTCTTAAAAAAAAAAAAAAAGTGTAAATTCAGTAGCTCTGATTCCCTCCAGGCCACCTCTCCCAGACAAGCATGAAAACAAATTTAATTGTCTAGAGCTTGATCCAAATCCCATAGAAGCCTAGAGGGAAGTAAAAACATTTTTTTGGTACTTACATGCAGTATTACTGTCTATCATCTGCAATAGTTTGGGGTTAGAAAGTGCATTTTTGCCACGAATTATCGGTAATGTCTGAGATCTGTGATGTTTGTGGCCATCGTGACCAGCAGTAGAGTGCATCCTGAAATCCATTAAAAAACAGAAATAAAGAATAAACTGATCATCCCTATACAGATTTTTTTGAGATACTTCTCAAATGCTAAGTGAAACCAAGCAGTGCAGAATTTTTCACAGAAACAAAGACACCGTTAGAGAGGTGAACAAAACAAACAGATGAACAGATGTTCTGGAGATCACAGGAGATGAAACTCATGGAGTATTTTTAAAAAGGCACCAGCTTAAATAGCTGGCTGATGCTTAGAAAACTGACTTCAGCTGAAAAGAAATTGAGATTAGTCCTGTCATAAAAAGAACACAGGAGAAATAGACCACACTCATGACAGAGCAAATACACCTAAGCAGCTTCTGCGAGGGAAAAAGTAATAATGAGAATGACAGTGAAAATTTTTGTATGTTTGTATGCCTGTTCTTTCAATCTTTCCATGCTGTCAAACAGTCTGAAGTATTTCATTTATCATGGAAAGTTTACTATAATTTGTGACCACTATAGAATCCAGAAAGATTTAATATCAATCAAAGCTCAGGTTACTTATTTAAACATTATAATTTTAAAATGTAGCTTCCTAAAATTGTCTATCAATGTGATCATGTCTACCATGATGGGTCACGGTGGAAGAATTTGGGTGGACATCCTAGCAAACTAGTGAACTGGAAATTTGGAATTCTTGAGATATTTGTTTTCTTTTTTTTCCTTTGGTAGGAAGGTGATTCTCTATGAGCATAGTGACATCCTGGCATTCAGCAAACTGAAATACATAATTACCAATGTGAGTTAGAGCTGATCACCAACAATACTTTATCATTCAGCTCGTTGTCGAAGAATGCTCAGTATTACAGTGGGCCAAACAAATAGCCATTTGGACAACAGATCTGTGAGCAGGAAATGTGAAAAGGCCCTGGAGTCAGCAGAAGCTTCTCTATGTTCCAGATTGCCACCATGTTTGTTCATCACTGAATGTGCAACTGAACAAGAGCCTCCTAAAGGCTGCTTGCCAGGTCCAGATGGAATAATTAAAGCAGTGCTTTGTCTAGAAAACTCCACAGTACAGGAACAAAGAAAGAAGCACAGAGAGAGGGAAGGCATCCTCTTTCTCTCCTGTGTACTAACTTTTCCACTCCAAGGTACATGCTTATAATAGCGTGCAAATTCCAGCTACACATAAATGAGAAAAGTCAACAATCCAAACATACAAGGAAGGGAGACTTTCTCAGCATGCTCTTAGACACAACCACAAGTGAAGAGTCAAAAGTTCACTTTCTCTCTAGAGTTTTACATTATTAACTATGAAAATCTCATGCTATTCCATAAAAGGGTCAAAAAGATTATTAAAGGGGCACTGCACTTGCAGTTTATTACCATGCTACCCATGAGAATAACTGAATCTCAGTCCTTAGACTGGAAAGAGGAAGGAAGAAAAGACTGTGAAAGACAGAGACTGCAGAACTGGCAACATGGAGGTAAATGCTATCGTATTAAGTTACACGTAGCCATATGGAATTAAAAAGACAGGGGCCAAGCACACCTATTCTGTTTGACTTTGAATGGTTTGATACTTCCTCCTTCACAATCCCAGATTATCAAGAGGCAAGAAATCTCCTGATATTTTAACTGCATCCGTGAAACTCATCCCTTAAGAATGCAAACGTATGAATTCATTCAGGCTGGGGAAAACTCTGAAGTATCTTTCAAGTAGACATCTAAGCAGAAAACAACAGCTACCGTTTCTGTATCACTTAGCAATATATTGACAATAAGAATCGTTCTGAACATAACATTTTAATCAGCATTTAAAGTCCAGCTGAAGGTGAAGACTCAAATCTTTTATGGTTTACAGCTCTGGGGACTCAAACTGTCTCGACTTTTTTATAATTAACGCCGTTACAGTGTAAGATAGATGCAAGATGGCAAAAACTGTGATTTTATAGGGGTTAATAATGAGGTGTGTCATTACCATTGTGAGAGCAGACCTGATGCCTGGCCAGAAGAGTTTGAACCTTTAAGTGTCCCATTATTCTGGGTGCCCTGAACAAACTTAAAAGCAGCAGCAATTTTCCTGTTAAAAGAAAATAACTGTTAATCTGTCAGGAATGTGACACTGATTTTATCATGCTTCTGAAGAATAAACAAAGGCCTGACAAAGCCTGCCACAGACCTCTCATTTCTCCACAGTGTGACATACAGATTAGTTTACAGTAGTAGCATTAAATTAAAAACAAAACATACACTAAAACAAAGTGTGCATCTCACACTATGCAGCTGAAAAAAAAATCTAATGATTTTTCAGAGAAGTGGGTAGAGACAGAAGATTTTTTTGTTTTTGATTGCTGTGGAACACTTATCTACACCCATTAAAACCATATGTTCCACCACATAGATGAAAAACAGCATTCAAGTTCCTTTATATGACATTTGCTGAAATAAGGTTGAAGAATGACCCAGTACTACGGGTTATAAATGCAAAAGTGGCTATCACAAACAATTAATCTTTTACACCAGGCATGCACTCAGATTTCTAGAACATTAGAATAAGAATGTTTGCATAGAAGAAAACATGCAGTGTACATCAACTTGATGCTTTCAGAAGAAAACACAGGTACAGATAAACATTTAGGCTAATGTAATCAGCAACATATACTAACTTATCATTCAGCCTGTAATTCTGCAATAATATTTAAGTATTATGATAAAGTTTATAACAAAAAATTACCTTACAATATTGCGTTTTCCTAGGTATCTGAAATTTTGAAGACAAACCCTGAAAGATAAAGCAGCACTTTATATGTCTATTAATGGCTTCCTATATACAAAAACAGCAACAAGGAAGAAAAAATGCTGAATTGTAGTGCTTTGAAAAGACCTGTTATGTCAAACATGCATCTGCTCATTAGCAAACACAACAGGATGCAGAATTTCCCAGACTAATTTTGTTGAAGGTGTGGGCACCATGTTCTTCGCCCTTGTTCACTTTCTCCCCTGTTAAAGATTCCTGCTTGGTGATGAGGCAAAATCAAAGGCAAAGATTTGGCTGTAAAAGCATTGCTTCCTCACCAGGTAAAGTTAACTTGCATTTCACTTATCAGGTGGTAATGCAACTGTGAAAGTAGCTACCTCTGTGGATTCTATGGACATGCATAGGTTGGATTGAGTAGGCCACCTTGCAGAGATGAAAAACAGATAATTCTCCATTATATTTCTTATCATTTGCAAGGCTTGAGGAAGTAAATATTTTTCCAAAGAGGAGAAAAGAACCTCATTCCCAAATGTGGAAATTATACTATCAAAATCTCTGAGAGGAAAACCCAAAGCATTAAGGTCTCAGTTCACAGAAATGGACAACATATTGGAAGACAGAGGTTTTATTAGTAATATCTCATCACCTCTTTGGAAGACTGTGGTAAAATAGTCCAAGATACATTAGCCATCTTAGCCTATTCCATGAGGTAGACAAACCCAAATAAAAATTATTTACAGCGTCCGCTTCCAAGCATCCTCATTTAATATCAAATAAAATAACTATAAAAATGAACTTACTCTAAAATGCTGAAAAAGTCTGTTATTTCTGAGAACGGTGCTCTCAACCAGTAGGTAATCAGTGCATCTAGAGAGATATATTAAAATATATTATGTATCTATTACAAGGAATCATATGTGCCACTGATAATTAACCAAAAATTAATGTTTGTTCGAATTCAGCATTCATAATATTTTGCACAATCTCAATCAGGTAGTGCACGTTTTCTCACCTTCTGAAATAGTTTTCATAATGTGAAGGAAACACATAAGAAGACTTCTAGTTTCAGCTTGATCCAGCTTGTCAAAACGGAGAGTTGATCCAATCAAAGACAAAGGTCTCATGATCTGTTGAATTGACAGCAAAGGGCCTTGTTGAGTACAGTGATAAGTATCCACATCTGGTAATCATTTTCAACATTTGCACATGTACCTTTTCACACGTGTCAGTTCTCTCACTGTTTTTTTCATTGGTACTTGGGTTAGATTCAAGACTTGCTAAGGAAGCTCTCGAGTCAGCATGGTTTGCTGCAGAGATAGCTATTGATGAAAAGGCTGTAAATGAAAGTCATAGCAAACATGCTAAACCAAAACATTTATGGATACAAAAACTAACAAGAAAAATGGAGAACTTAAAACATGTCACATGCTGGATTGATACCAGTGCTTTGAACTTTCAATGCCAAAGATATTGATGAGTATGTTTGGTACAGAAAACATGCAGTAAGTTGAAGTAAAATAATTCAGTTTGCCATTATTCATGGCATTAAAATGGCCTGTTGCACTCCATAAGGCCTGAAAATCATTGGAAAGATGTCCCTGGACTTCCCTGAATTTTGAAATGAGGTTAGGAGGAAGTGAACAAAATAAGTTATTTCCACCCTTCTCGTAATCCTGGGAAAACTAGGAGTATTTGCCTCCAAGAGACTTCAGGAGTTCTTGGAAGAAACCTTGGAACTATTCTTAAGACAGACAGACTGCAAGAATGAACTCAGGCACAGGGATTTTTGAGAGCCTGAATACTGGCATCATTCCAAAGTAGGAGAGTAAGTGAAGCAGTGGAAAGAAGAGCAGCTTCACGGGAGAAATAAAATCAATCCAAAAACACCCGAAGGGAAGAGAAACATTGGATACCATGTTTCCTTGAGTACTGTATAAATGGGTTAATGATATCATCCATGAACAACACTAAGCAGAAAGCACAATGGATTGAGATACACACAAATCCACCTGCATGGGTGATCAACCTGTCATTTATACCTGCTATAGAGTTCAAAACATCTTTGGAAAAGGAAGTGTCCACAGAGTTTGCATGTTTCATTGCTGTCTGGTTCTGAAATCCTCCAGTTGTGCTCAAGTCATCCCTAGATCCCTGCATTTTGAAATAAACAGAACAAACTCTACTAGATGATATCACTCATAACTTTTATGATGACAGCACACATATAACAATGACTTTCCTTAGACAGGGAGCTTGAACACATACTTTCAGCTGTTGATAAGTGACAGCATTAAAAAAAACCTCAGGGTTTAATGTAATGTACCAGAACTACCTGCAGTGTGAAACACTAGTCAGTGGAGAACACATCAAATCTAGCTCTGTTTGTTGGGCACAAACAAATCAAAGTTGTATTTTGTTAGCTAATTTCTGACAGGAATAAATNGATCAACCTGTCATTTATACCTGCTATAGAGTTCAAAACATCTTTGGAAAAGGAAGTGTCCACAGAGTTTGCATGTTTCATTGCTGTCTGGTTCTGAAATCCTCCAGTTGTGCTCAAGTCATCCCTAGATCCCTGCATTTTGAAATAAACAGAACAAACTCTACTAGATGATATCACTCATAACTTTTATGATGACAGCACACATAACAATGACTTTCCTTAGACAGGGAGCTTGAACACATACTTTCAGCTGTTGATAAGTGACAGCATTAAAAAAAACCTCAGGGTTTAATGTAATGTACCAGAACTACCTGCAGTGTGAAACACTAGTCAGTGGAGTTGAAAAGAACACATCAAATCTAGCTCTGTTTGTTGGGCACAAACAAATCAAAGTTGTATTTTGTTAGCTAATTTCTGACAGGAATAAATTTGGATTTCTTCCCACCAGATTGGATTTTCTCAGACCTTGGAATCAGACCTCAGTTTGGACAGTTTAACCCCTTTCAGCATTATGAAAAGTCAAAAGAATTACCTGATTGGAAGTATTGATATTGAAGAGAAACATATCCTTCATGTAAATCCTTGGCATATTGTCCAAAAGCATTCCATAGAGTGGCATGTACAGGTTTGCTATTTGTGCTTGTTTTGCCTAAAAATAAAAGATATAACATAAATCTGAAGAAACTAATTATTGTATACTGGTGGCTAAGGAAATTTTATGCACTTAGCCACTGCATGAACAAACAAAGGAAAAGCTGTGAACCAATGTCTTTACCGGCTCTGCGTATCGATCATCAAATGAATGCTTTGCCATTAAGTTTTTGAGCACAGCCAAAGCTAAGTGCCTAATATCCTGGTCTTCTTGCAAGGCAAATCCAACCTCCCGCAGCAGTACTCCAATTAAGAAATGTTTACGGCAAAATTCATTGGTCAGCGTGTACTCTGGAATATCTTGGAACAGGAAGTCTGAATTAATATATGCTACACAAAATAGCCCTCTCCCACTTCCCAAAATTTGAGAAACTATGGATTATTTAATCCACTGTTAAACCTTGATTTCCTGATCTGTTTGTCCCATTTGTCCTGATTACATACACATTCCAGTATGACAATTTCAAATGTTTTCCACACAGTAAGATCAATCACTTCTTTGAGGCACAGTGTCCAAATTCTTATTCCCATTTTCTAGCTAAAAGTTCTGAAATATAAAGATCTAGACTAACTTAACTTTCACAAATAGTGAGAACTGTTTGCTTGAATTTGCTCCAGTCCAGTGGCAACGGTTGAACTATTATTAAAGCTCTTAATGCACAATTCTGCCTGCTTCTTATGCAGTAATTTTGCTCATACCTGACGTTCGATACTCCTGGGTTGATTCTGAAGGCGTCACGGGGTCTTCGTTTACCACAAATATAAAACATTAACAGGAAAAATTATGCTTTAAAAAAAATGAATATAAAAACGTATTTGCTTTAACTTTTAAAATAATTTGGTATTTGAATGAAACAGTTTCTACCAGTCTCTGCTTTCATTTCAACTTTGTACAACCTCTTCCTATGAAATAGACGATGAGTAAACAGCTTTACATCATTATGCACAAGGAACTATATAATAAGTTTCAGCTTTTAAATTTTACTAAAAGACACTATGAAATGACCAAATACTTTCTTCATCAAATATTTCTAAAAACACATTTTCTCAGTACCCACCTTCCAGCTGGACAGGCAAGGGTTGCTGGTATTTACAGTGCAGTGAAGCAACAATATTTTATCACACTGAAATACCACTCGTGACAAGCTTCCCATGGCTGATGTACAGGCATAGAACTTCAGACTTGTTATCTAAACCAACTAATTCCCTGCTGCACAAAATCCTTCTCGGGAACACCTTACCAGGAATGTTTGAAGATCGTATGGGCAGGCACAGAGGGATAAAGTGCTCATGGTGACACACTTCTTGGAGAAAGTCAAATTTGAACTGATGTAAAGTCTGAAAATCATAACAGGTAATGGCTCAGTTTACAGTAGAAGAAGGAAAAGTGTAAGACAAAGCTGCATGATTCATCTCAGCTCACATCCAACAGTGAAAACTTATGGCTGGTTATGTTAAGCTACACGAATAATGTTTGGTTTTCTTTTGTTATCAAAAGAATTAGTTGCAGTCTAACAATCATTGCTGCATTCTTCAAATATGATTTTACATTTATGATGCACTGAAAAATGTAAGCTTGATCCTCTACTGAGTAGAGAATTTTCCTTGAAATGTTTTATGGCACTGTATAGTACATCAGGAATACAGCTACCTATGAAATCCAGGGTATAATGGCAATTAACAAAAGGAAGTACTTGAAGCATGTTTTTGAAGAACTGAGACATTTTGAAGGGACACCACAGTGAAATGAGTTCTGATGAGGTATTTATTCACAATAAGAATAAACAGAGACAGAAGTATTACATACTGATACATGCACAAACTACTTATTCGGGCAGCAGCAAATGCTGTTGCATTTTCTCAGAGGAGTGGTCAGATTATAGCATAACCTTTCTGAAAAACAATCCAGTTAAAGAAGCAAAAGACATAGAAATGAATCCTGTAGGAAACTTTAACACCTGACTCTTGCTTAGGTGCCTGAAAATGGAAACAATCCAAGACAAAAGGCCTTTCCCTGAGGTCAGAAATCTCTGATTTTATTTTATGGCTATCATTTGTATGTGATGCAAGCCTGTTCCAACTGCACATCTGCATTGGCTTTGCAGTGATTTTGCTTCGTGTGTCCCAGCAGATGGCTCTAGAAAGAAGCTGTGTGGCTGGCAATGTGCAAGGATTTACTGTTAAGGAGGCTGAATGCATTTAGATTTAGTGAAGTTTGAAATACGGAAGTAATTTTCAGATTACATAGTATTGTTCATGGAATTACAGACTCCAGGTTACAACACTAGTACCAAGAGACTTCATCCATCTTCTCCAGAGATTGTGAGAGAAATCTGTGTACATCTCTATGTTTGGTTTTAGTACATGAAATGAGTTGGAGTAATTCTCATTTGTTACTTAGAAATACCCAGATCACCACTAAAGAGTTACAAAAGGTTAAAAAACAAAAGTTTCATGAGCTTTTTGGGAGAGATGAGTCATCCAAATTGCACATCCTGAATACATCCTGTTATCTATTCTCTTACACACTGTGGTAGAACAGCTCACATACATGGCTGCATAGGAGAGAGATCTGTGACTTCTCTCATGGGCTAAAAATGAAGGAATCAAGCTGAAAAATTTGGGACCTTCTGCAATATGAAATTTAATGTCCAAATTAAATCACTGAGTATTATAGATATTATAGACAAAATTCATACATCAGGGAATTTCCTCATAGCAAATGCATGGTAATTTTGAGCTGGCTGGCTCTCTTGCATCATCACTGAGGCACCATACACTCAAAGTATCAGAGTTGTTAAGTTCTCAAATGAATTTACACAAAGGAAGTTTGCTCATATGCTCTTACTTTAATGCTTCAAATGAAATTACTCTCAGATGTTACTGATATTTATAGACCAAACCCCAAGTGTACCCTCCAAAGAATCAAAGCTTAAATTCAAAGAATGGGTCGGTCTCCTGCACATTTTACTCTTAGCAGCACTCAATGAGTTGTTGTTTGGACATAGTTATTAACTTTCAGAAAGGAGAATAGATGGCTCCAAAGCAACAGTAACAAAACCAAAGCATTATTTTTGTTAATGTTACTCACACAGACTGGTAATTGCTAACGATACTTAACACTTATCCAGTGTTTACATGAAACATTTGTTAATGCCTGATTTCATCTGTAAGGGGAAAGTGTACTTAACTGCACACCTGTTGATTTTTTGTGCATCTAAAGAACTTTCCCCAAATGGTCATATAAATAGTATTCATGTTTGACCAAGGAGTCCGAATTTTTTCAAAATTAAGGTCGTAATGACTGAGTTCTGAGGATGGCAAAGCAATGGAATGTATTATAAATACTTCTAAAATAAAACCATTCTCTGTTAGTGAGTCATTTAGAGAATAAGATCAGAACTATACCTTGCTATCTCCTGTTCCAAACATACTTATATAGTTGTTGACCATCTTGAACACAAATCCACGATCCATAAATGTAAAGCAGCGCTAAGAAGGGAGGAAATAATAATATTTTATTGCCAAAAAAAGCAGTACCTGCCTTCATTTAACTGGTTCTTTGCCTTGTATCATCTGTAAACCTGCATCATTTGGGCAGGTGGAATCAGTAACAGCAGGTCAAAGAAAACTGGGAAACTGATGAAATCAACACCCTCCCCCAAAAAATAATAAATTGATCATACTGTTCCTGTATCTACTTTCTAGAATAACTACGACACTGTACTGTACACCAAGAGGAAACTTATCTAATGAAAGTCATTAATATACTGCAACACTCAATAACTAGAGGTGGTATGTGATGGGAGTAGACCAGAATATCTTCTCCAGTAGCAGAGTAATGACTCTTAAAGAATCAATCCAGTCAAAATACTCTGTGAGCTACATTATCTCTCTGGGAGCAAATACTCATGCCACTATGTGATGAGAGTGTTATGCCTCCTGCTGAGTGACGAGGCTAAACAGTCAGCTGAAAGGGTTTTTGAGGGCCTTAGTACTACACTTACATTTTTTCCCATGCAGAGTTAGTCAACCAAATAGGAAGTGTAATCTCAAATTCCTGCCCTTCTTTTGTGCTCCTAAACTTTGCAAAGCTATAAAAGCCCTAAACCTTCTACTATACAGCATTGAAACAAGGCTGCTCCAAGCCCCAGACTGGAAAGGCACGTCATTTCTAACCTATGTAATTCTTTCTGGCAGACTAGATTTGAAAAGAAATTATAACAGAAACCTTATCATATAATACAACACTATCATCTTCTCAGTTCAGATGAATAGTACAAAAATAACCTGCAAAACTGCAGCAGCAACACAGGAGTAACACCACACAATACTGACTAAGCTTCTCCACCTCTGCTCTCACCTCAAGCAGACATCATCTTCCAAGTGATATAATGCTACAGATAAATGCAGCTATAAATGCAAATCAGTGTATAAACAGCTATTTGGACATCCATATTAAACAAGCAACAGAGGCCAATTCCAATCTATTCTAAATTCTATTATTAATTTTACTGGTTTCCTTCTAACCTCACAGCAGCATTTACTGCTGGAATGCAGCTCCCTCCTAATGCTGAGCTTCAATATGTCATAAAAGATTGGAGCCTGGATTTCAATGTATACTGCATACAGCATTCTGTATGCAAGTGGAAGGGTGGTTCCCCTCAAACTTTTTGTTGGGGAGAACTGCCATATAAGCAGCTAGACATGCTACTTAGATAAGTAGCTGGACATGCCACTTACTGAGTGGTAATTTTGCAATGCTCCACAACTAACTTGATGTTGGGAAAATAAATATGATTGAGAAACACTAGGACAAAGAAAAAACAAAACACTGGGCCCCCTTTTTTATGACGTTTCCAAGGCACATACGTATTTCTTTCTATCCAGTAAACAAAAGGATATTAAAAAAGGACATAAAGATGTAGGTTACAGTATTCCATATAATATTTGCACTTAACTTATTCTGATTTGTAAAAGCTGCCTATTGTGGTTGTGATTAGAAAAAGTTAATCCACTCACAGTCATTCAGAGCTACAGTATTTAAAGAAAAAATACCAACTCAACAGCAAATACATTTATATTTATTATCAAACTTTGTATTAATTTGAATATAACATAAGAATCTGTAGAATTTGCAAACTTGTCTCTTTTAGAGGATAGATATAAATCAATCAGAACTGTTTCAGAACAGATTTAGAAAAAGCTTTTGCATTGTCAAAGACCCAGGGGAGTAGAAAAAACTGAACTAAAAGTCAATACTAAACTTGGAAATTGAACCATCACTCACTCAGAATTGTTTTTTTTCCAATTGACTAGAGCAGAATAGCCTCAATCTTGCATTACGTATGGGCAATTAAGTGTAATGACAAAATATCTACCTTGAGGAACTTGGCAGTGCTGTAGTTTGCATTCCTAGTTTCTTCAAGAGCATCTTTGTACTTCCAAACGACATGGTCTGCCATGACCATCACAAGTGTATCCAGCTCTGTTTGAAATGACTCTGGAAACCTCTGAGTTCGACAAACCTAAGCAGTGAATAGATTATCACTTCAGAGTGGATAACACTGCATATTAAACCTGAAATCATGTTTGAATCAGGAGTAAAGACTATAAAAAGCACAGATAATTCAACAGAAAGATATGTAAGTACTTATAGATTTTCATAGATCTCGTCCACAGAAAATTGGGAAAAGCTATCTTCAGATGCCAGCACAAGTACACTGAAAGTATCTTTGATAATTAGGCAGAAAAGAGATCAGACAAAAAAAAAAAAAAAAAAAAAGCACGNCAAAAAAAAAAAAAAAAAAAGAGCACGGCTCCAGCTATGACAGGTTTTCTCAAAACAGAGTTTCTAAATCACTTATCTGTCATCTAGTTATCCTCTGCCAGGTAGCCAGGAAAAAATATAGAATTCTCGTTCTGTTTTAATCCATCTGCTGCAAGGCAGATGCAATTGTATTTTACAGTCAATGATAGGTTTGAGCCTAGCAGGCAATAGTTTTGTGGGTAAAAACAATATTTTAAAATGTGTAACAACTTTTTGATTTTCTGACCACCCAAGAAGACATATCCAAATACGTTTATTTAACATGATGCTGCATTTTATATTTTCCCTTAAAGCCTGATCACCTCATTAATCTAGAGCAATATATATGCTTACCTTTGTTTTCTTTGTATCAACCAAGTACTGCGCCATTGATTTTAATACGATGGCAAAGAAGAACCAGGAGTGCTGTGCATAAGAAGGAAAAAAGAGATTAGGAAAAATGATTATCTGACAAATATTTTATGAGGCCAATTCCATTCTTCAGAGATGGAATGCATTTATCAGCAAAGCACACTGGTAAACTCAACAAATAAATGAAAGAGCATGAGTACTGTATATTTTAGTAACTTTGGATCATAGAGTCATAAAACATCCTGAGTTGGAAGGAACTCATGGGACCCCTGAGTCCAACTTCCCTGCCCTGGGAACTGTTCCGTGCCCACCGCCCCGTGGTGCAGAACCTCTCCCTGACCCCCACCTGCCCTCCCCTGACACAGCTCCATGCTGGTCCCATTGGCCCTGTCACTGTTCCCAGAGAGCAGAGCTCAGCGCTGTCCCTCTGCTCCCTGTGAGGAGCTGCAGCCGCCATGAGGGCTCTCCTCTGCTCCTCAGCTCTGCTCTGAACAAACCCAGTGCCCTCAGCCGCTCCTCACACCTCTTGCCCTCCAGATCCTTCTCCATCTTTGCAGCCCTCCTTCGGATGCCTCTAATACTTTTATGTCCTTCTTATTACTGTAGTGCCCAAATCTGCCCCTTTGCTTATAGGAGGAACTCAATACTTTCTATATTGGTAAACATCCATCAAAGACAGCAGCTCAAATCAGATATAAATGTCCTATTAACTCATGAATATTCTCCATGCAACAGATTCTAAAATAAAAATTGAACCAAAATATCCTAAACATAGGTGCTAATGTCATATCATGCAATAATTAGGTTTCCCATCCAGACTTAGTAAGAGAAAGGAGTTGTTTTTTATGCAAATCATGGGACTCTGAGTAAATTGTATTAAGTCTTGCAAGTCTATTCTGTTGAATCAGTTTAGGCTGGGTTTATGCAGAACTCGTATAGAAAAAGAGGACGAAAAAGAGGGGAGAAAGATGCGACTAACAAGCTTCAGGCTGATAACCAGTTGTAAAATTACAAATGGGCTAATTCGGCATCATTCACCTTTAAAACCTGTTTCACAGTCACTTGGTCATTTAACTTCAGAAGACCAGTCATACTCTTGGCCAGCTCCTCATGAACAGTCCTTTCCTCAAATGATTTGGTTCTGAACACATACTGAAGAAGGAATAAAAAGTCATCAAAATACATACTGAAAGAAATACAAAAAGTCTCAGTAGGTGAAGATAAATTATTTATTCACTATGAACAACTGACAATTTTTTGCTTTCTAAAACATCTTGACTGAAAAATACATTCACACGAACTTTAATGCCCCTAGCAGTAATGGTACAACTCTACTCCCCTACAAAGTCTGAGTTTTAAACAGAACTTTGGTTTTGATTTCAATTCAATGCAAGAGGTATATCTGCTAAAAATCATACTCACAGTATCTTTTTCCCCCCAGTAGGGCATAGGACCCTCATACGTCTAAAATGCCTTCCAAGCCATTTCAACATGGAAACAAAGAATAGGCAAGTGGAGGAAAGCAAGGAGGGTTTTTCACCCACCTAGATAGGGCCACCTTTCACTTGCTCCTTTCTCCCAGTGGCAACTGGGAGACTTAGTAGCAGCCCTTCATCCTGAAAGGTGTAAAGCACCCACTAAAACCAATAGAAGGGAAACTAAATCTCTTTTAGAAATCAGGCCCTCAGGATAGGAATTTACCTACCAAACCCCCCAGAACTAATAGATCTACTATGAGGTTTATCTGATATTTTCTTTAGCTAATAATTTGGTACTGGAATCAATTATGGCTTCCCAAAAATAAGAACACTACTACCACACCAGTTAGGAAGAAATGTTATTTCAATACAAGAAGAAATACAGCAGAAGAAAGGACTATCCCTTGAAAATATCTAATTACTATTCAGCTTTATTTCCAGGGCAGATGCAATGAGCTTCTCCCTATGCAATTTGACACTTCTGGGTCCACTCAGTTAAGTCAGTGTAATTTCACATTATTACAGTATCTGAGTGACTCACAATTCTGAATTTACTTATTTGTAAAATAAAAGTAGGTATTATTCATTGCCTTACAGATGGATAAAAGAGATTAACAGTTAGCTTTGGGCTGCTGTTGGAAATGGGAAAACAAACTAAATGGACTTCTGGTATAGTCTGATTAATCACCTGCTATTTCAAAGATTTTTAACCATAATAGGTCTCTAAAGCAAATCTCTAAAGCTATCAAGTAGATGCTAATACCCACTGAATTAACTATATTTAAATGTTGCATACATTATTATTTTTTCAGCCTCAACAGTTCTGCTGGACTTGAATTCCTCTGGGTTTCAGTTATGGTACCTGAGATTAGAATTTGACTAAAGTGCTCAGATGCATCTCCCAAAAAACGCTCCTTCATGAAGCATGAAAGTAAACCCACACCTCAGAGACATCAACCAACAGTTCTCAACACTGAAACTAAAATTGAAGCACTGAATGGAGAACCTCTGCTGTATATGGTGCACTTAAGGTGTGGAGGGGCAGGGTAATTTGTCCAAGGTGGCACAAGAAACTTACAATAGGACTGAAATTCACTCAGCCTCTTCCAAGTCCTGACTTAGTGCCTCACTGCTGAGTCACCCAGCCTGCCTGCAGCAGAAAGCTGTTATGCTAATGCAGAGGAAGCTGCAAGTACAACTAAGGGTAGACCAAAAAGAACCAACGCAAACCAAAACGAAATAACAGTATAAAATTCCTTAAGTTTAACAGCATTCATACCATCACATAGGAATTGATACAGTTGTCTAGCTGTTCTTCATGGCATTTAGCAACAATATTAGTAAGAACCCTGGAAAATAAACAGAAACCAGAAATACAAACTGAGCTGTTTTGTGTCAAAGGCAGAAAAGAGTCATCTAATGTATCACTTTATTCTGTTATCAAGACCCAATTTAAAACAGTCCCTAAGGGCAATGATCCAAATCTGCACAGCCATCAAAGACAAACAGAAGCCCGGGTTCCAGCCTGAGCATGCCTCACTCCTGCAGTGCCTGTGCATTGCCTGGGACTCAGCCTCAGCCCAAATGCCTGAGCACAGCACCTTCTCATTTCTCTTCAGCAGGGAGAGGGTGGGCATTCATGGCAATCAGAGATGCTTTCAGCTTCCATAAAACACCTTGGTGATCTCAAGCAATTCTCATGGAAGAGAATTGCTCAGGTCACGCAAACACCAAACTCAAGCCTGTGCTTCTATCAACAGCAGAAGTGGAAGTACTTGAGATCAGGTGTTTCAGGAAAGTTTTTTCTTTTATGTGAGCCACCTTTGCTTGATATCATCTTGTTTCGGAAAACACATGATTCAAGAAAGAAGTTATCTTCAACTAAACCATAAGATTTCCTCATTTAGGACCCCGTATTTTTTTCCCAGATTTCAGATGTTTTATAGAGAAAACATCCTGAAATTTCATAAACTTAACTTCTTGTTGAACGAATAAGGAAGAAACAGTTCGTAAATATGAAAACCCAGTAAACCATATCTCAAATTCAAGGGCACTCATAATAATAGTGTAACTAAAATGGATTATTAATACATAGAGACACCAACAGGTACATTCCAGACTCTGGTTCAGCAATTCTTACTATAGCAGTCAACAGCTTTGTAATTCTTTAAAGGTCAATTTTTTCACATATATCTAATTTCTTGTTGTTATTAGAAGTAGTAAAACTTTTATCATGATATAAATTTTATGATGAAATTATTTGGGCCCATTCTGATCCTTCAGCCTTTACTCTGAACTGAAAGTAAAATAAGCTCTGGCAAAGATAAGACAAAGAAATGATGCCACGTCTGGGCCTCTGGACGAGTAAGTAATCGTGAGAGAGTATAAAAGGCATAATGTTTTCTCCCCAACACATAAGCAATTCCAAGCTTTCATTCTGTTGTTGGTGCTTTTAATAAGTTCAACACAATCTGCTCCAAGCTATTCAGAACAAAATACAATGTGTGTATATATAGGACACATCAATGAATAACACAGTAGATGAGCAAATTCTTGTTGACACCAACAGTACCAGCACAAAAGCCACCACATAAACAAGAGAAAAAAACAAGTTTTTCCTTTTCCCTCCTGTTACCAGGTGGGTCACAATGCATGAAAATAAAAAAAAGCATCCTTCTATTTTTCCATCTAATCATTAAATCTAATTTTTAAACAACTGCTTCTTCTATTGATTTTTCCTGTTGGAAATTTCCTGTTGGTCACTGATACCTTAATTCTAGCCAAGGAAAGGATTCTTCATTCTCCCTAGTGGGTCTTAACACTAGTGGATCTGCTGGCCATGAAGGCTTCCTGGACAAAGGTCCACTTGTCTCCTTTCCTTTGAAAACTGCATGTAGTCATGAAATCACACATTTGCTAGGCATGATTCCTAGATGTGGCAGAACTTTGTTCTGCAAGGTGCCATGAACCTTTGATTTAGTATACTAAAACTCATTTTTCCAAGGCTAAGGATGAGAAATTCAGCTTCCTCATTTAAGTTCTCCTGGTTAATCTTTCTTCAGAAATTAACCCTGGAAAATAATTGGAGAAAGAAAATGTGCTGACAGCAATTGAGTATAACAGGGTTGCTGAGGACTGAGAGTTGTCATTTTTTCCTACTAGCTATAGTCACAGTGTTTAGTTCCTGGCAGAAGTGCAACAGAAACACCACTATGGTCAAAAGAAAATGCAGTGCAACTTTCTGCCCTCCTGCAGAGAGTAATAATAATCTTTCCAGTATTTTTTTTTTCCTGCCACACTGATTAACAGCATCAATAACAACAATTTCATTATGTGAGGGATGAGAGGCTCAGAAAATCATTCCAGCGCTTCCATTGCTTTTCAGTTATTGTTGATATATATTTCTAATTAGAAAATGCCCTAGAAAAAGCATGGTATGAATGTTTGACTCTGCTGGTTTTTGCAAGATGCTAAGCTCTTTCTATGCTGAATTTCACATCCTCAAATTCAAACATAAATTAAAATTGATATTCAGGTTCATTAGGAAGTACTTAGCTCCTCAAAAATGAAACCTTTAACTACCATTGCCTGTGGGTACAGAGACACATCCACAATGGTAAGCAGTCTTCTTGTAGGTAGCAGAGCCAACCTTGATACCATGCTTTTCCATAAATTACTTGCAGAGCCCTGTGTTAAGGGGAAGCAGGCATTCTCATGTACTCAAGTGTAAACACCGTAGTCAGTTTTCGTGAGAGAAGCTATTTTTGGATGAACATGTACAATTATTTCCTTTATATGAAAATTACACAGATACCTGGTCACAGCTGTTGTAACTTCATCATCACTGTTTTGCACCAAAACCCAGAAGAGTTGATTCAAGACTATGGGAAGAAAGTTCATAATTACATGGATCTTCTCTATTCTCAGCAAATTCTGTAATGGAAATGAGAAGGAAAATTAAGAGATTTCCAATATGAAAGCTAGTTATTTCCTCTCCTGTTTCAGCATGTAGAAGGCAGTATAGCCACAATGGGAGGAAATGGAACAACTAAGTGAAATCTTTTAAAAGGTACATGACATGAAGCCAATTAAAAAAAAAAACAGATTCTGGTTATGCAGATAGCTAGAATGTTCTGAAGTTTTCTTGGATTCCTAACCTTTGTCCAATATCCTCAATGTTTATCCAAAAATTCACAAATAAGATCTTCCTTCAGTAGAGGTATAACCTATAAATAATTCATACTTTGATTTTTGAAAACATCCCTTAATCACTTTGTTCTAGTTAACTTAACAAACTCAGTATTTAAAGCCTATGACATGCTGAGAATTGTGCAGTGGTGTATCAGTTGAGAGAAAGTCCTAAATACAATTTCGTAGCATAATTCTGTGCTGCAGGTTACTTTACCTTACAAGAACTTATAAAGTTTGAGGTAGGAGGCTGAGAGAAATCCTTCTCCCTTTCTTGGCACTGATAGAAAAAGTTATTCAGGTACGGATCCTAAATGATAAACAAATGATCATGTTAATTTATTTTATAGAAAGGATTAGAATTCAACTCCTTAAATTGGTTATAGCAATCTCCTGTGATACTGAAGAAGACACTTGGTACCTGTCTTAGACATAACTCCTTGAAAGGCAGATCATGTTAGTTAGCTTTATCCGTTGGCCACTGTATATACTCTATTATATACAAAACATTTCTAGGTCCTCTGACCAATCTTCTCCTTTTACATTGTGACCAATTAGTCTTTTCCTCAAAGTCAAGGGAATTTCAGTGGCCAGACTTATTTTCCCAGCACTCATAATTTATTATCTTCTTGTTGACATTCCATGATTTTTATTTTAGCATGATATGAAGTCATATTTTTCCTTAAAATGTGCATTCCATCATTGTCATATGAGATTGGAGAGAAAGTATCTTTCAGACTCTCCTTGACACTTTCTACTTATAAACAGGTAACAGAGCTAAGAGGAAATTCAGCTTACCTGAGTATTTACTGTTGATACAACAAAAGTAGACACTTTGAAAAGTGGCTTCCCACTATCTACCCATTTTACATCACAGCCGACCTGCTATTAAAATAAAACAAAAACATATTTTGTTCTATCCTATTTATTCAAGTCAGCAATTCTTTTTCACTGCATAAGTTTGCATGTGAGTACACAAGAACTCTGATAGCTATTGTTTTCAAATTGCTTTCACAGAAAACCAGTGCAACAAAAGCCAAATTTTCAGCAAGAGGACGTGAACATTATAATTCAAGAGACCAGATCACTGCTCTACCCTGTCCACATGACAATAGTAAAACAAACACAAGGCACAAATAACCCAAACTGGGCAGAATCAATGGGAAAAAGTGATATAACACTGCAAAGCCAGAGAATGAATCATGATTGTGCTTCACATCAACTGGAGAATGAATGTCATATGGTCTGAGTTTGTCATTAAAGGATCTTTCTGGAGTATTGGAGATGTTAAGTGTAATACTGTAGAAGAAAATTATAAAATGCTGAATCAGCAGCATATGGCTCACAGCCCAGTGTTACATACATTCATTTATATACTTGATACTATACACACGAGCATTCAAAAAATGAATGACTTTTAGATAAGTGTAAATGCAAACTTTATCTCACATAAAATGCTTGCAAGTAACTACAGTGTGCTATTTGAATAATATAAAAGTATGAATAAATACCTTTCCACTAGTAGGTTCTTGAAGGCTTAAGTAATTTGGGGGCAAACTGCTTGCTACTGGCACGTTGTGTTCTTGGGAAGCGAGCTGAGCATCTTTCAACAAAGGAAGCCACGCGTATCCCACTGCACACAAGAACAAATTAATATGGCACCTTGGAGAACAAGCTGCTCAAATTTAAAGGAAGACAACAACATCCAGACAGAAATTCTAAAATCCTTATTTGAATGTACATCATTTATATTTATAATTAAAGTAATTCTGCTACAGGTACCTGGTGTCTCCAGAGCCTCTTTCTTTTTGGCATTAGCTTTTGCATTTATGTCACACGTGACATGATAAAATGAAAACAGAATGTGGTGTTTCTTATGGAGTTGAGTGGGAAGTTCAATTTTCACCTGAAATGTAAAATGTTACACCTCACTTTAGTTTAAATATTGATTAAGCCAGGCATCAGAGATGGTCTAAATGAATGACATCTCACTACACAGAGGTCAAAATACAGTCTGCTTTTTCTGACAATTGTTCATCTGCGTGGTGCTGTTGCTGCCTTGGCAATAGATATTCATTCACAGAAATTGCTGGAAGGTTATCTACCACTTAAACAGATTTTTTCTTCTCTGTCTTGTGGATGAATATTTGCATTTTTGATGAGAGAAGATGAAAAAGCATAGAACTGAAGAATTACAGAACCTGCTTACAAGTGATAACTTGAACTTTAGCGGTTGTAAATAGCCATCATTTATTTTTAAGGCAATCTAAGTGAAAACTAAAATGAAATCTCTGCTAGTTGTTCAGCATAACATCATGGTTTACATGAAAATCAACTTTTACTTAGAATTTCTGGTCCATCTTAAATCTCATGTCACATCATCCACAAATCCCTACAGATTTGAACTGACATATTATTAACCTACTGGAATAAATACACCAAGTAATCAAAATATGTTACCATAGGAACTAATGAAAACGACACTTTGCCCTTCTGAACTGTGATAATGCTTATCCAAGCTGATACTATGCTAAAGTAAGGCTTAGAAATTGTTAGTAAATGCTATAAGTGTTAAATCAGCTTATGGGTAAGAATCTAATACCATAAGTATAGATATGAAATGGGCATTCAGACAAGGAGATTAAGACAACATTTTTGATAACATTCCACATTATTTTCATGATCACATTTGCTGTTTGTTCTGACTAATACTGGTAACACTTAGGACAGGTGCATGCCTCTTCCAGACATATTGTCTATTAAGGTCTGAATTCAGTTCCTCATTTACACTGAAAGTAATTTGCCCAAAGCAGAGGGCTCATCGAGATCACAGAGAAGCACTTTGTTAGATGTATTATAATCCTTAACCCTACCTGCAAATGAGAAGGGTGAACATAGCTCCAAAACTACTGAAATTAACTTTGATGGCTAGACCTGATAATGATCTTTTAAGGGTCTTTTCCAATCTAAATTACTCTATGAAAATGTAAATGTCCCACCCTAGCTCCTAAACAGAAATTTTAAAGTAATGCCTAGATGTATTTGCTGACCTTACTTCTATTTTAATGCTTGGAAGTTCTTCCAAGATCAAGTGGTTAGGAAAATATTGGTTAACTGGCTAACCAGGGTTGCTGGTGCTGTTTGACAGCATTATCACTACACAGAAGCAGCAGTAAAAAATCCAGAAAAGACATATGGCATTATTACAGCATCAAATACAGTGGTCACTGAAAGGATGAATTAAAATTCACTCACAGAAAGCTTGGAAATCATAGTTGGTGTTGGTGAAACGTAAAAATGCATGGTGAAGATGGGCATCTAGCATTTGGCAAAGGCCAACAAACAAACAGCATTCTAGAGCTGCTTCTTCCAAAGCATGAGCTAAGCTCCTTGCTGCAGTACACATCACTGTACTTTCTGTTCAGATCACTGGATAAACAAAAATGCCCCAGTGCAGATCTCAGAGGGATTTATTCTAACATTTCTTTCCACTTTTCATCACGTTGATTGTTTCCATCAAATTCAGAGATACATAAGATCCTTAATGCAATCCAGACAAGCAAAGTAGTTAGGCTGCTCCTAATTAATCCTACAGCATCTTAAATGTACTCATGATGTCTTATAAAGAGGAAAGACTCATTGAGATATAACATGGATACGTAGATTGACATAACACAGTTCCGTACAGGTACACAAGAAACTTTAACAGGTATTCTTTACACATTTTCCTGTCACGTTAGCAAACGTGTGGGATTAGTATTTTATAAGTAAAAAAAGCAGACTGACCTCATCATAGAAATCTGGATTCTGGGAATGATGTAGCACAGCAGTGTAGGCTGCTGTTGTAAATAATGGTCCACCTGGTTTCCCATAAATGCACTGATAAAAGCAACATACTTTGATTATATTGTCAAATTTAGCTGATGATAGTACTCTTGGTAAATCTATTACACATACATATTAAAGACAGTATCATGAAAGATTGATAATTGCTTACAAATTAATATTTTTAAACAAACTTCCAGTAACAGTTCATTGATCCATGAAAATTACCCTGAATATACTAAGCAATGCACTCCTTAGACTTCTTCCTTGCTGTTATTATTCCAAAGTCTTCTGCAAATAGCTTGACAAAAGCTACTTCATCTTTATGAGGTTCAATACACAACTTAAGGCTTTTACTGACAGTTCCGTTAACAATTCCCTTGCTGGCACAGTTCAGTCCAGAGGCTCCTGATGACAGCTTTATTCATGGAGAATTGACACGACAACAATACTGTGTTATAGAACTTGGTCAATAGCAAAGTTAAGAATCAAATTTAAAGTTTCCTAATTTTTTGCCTCATTCCTTTTCATGAAGCACCCTAAGCTCAGTGAGAAAATTCAAGTAAACAGTGAATTTTAGACCAAGCAAGTTTCAGTGTAAAAATGGTAAGCTGATCTGTTCCAAATCATTACAGTTTCCATTCACTGGTTTTATAAGTAATGCTCTCAGAAACAGTGTTCTCTGAATATCCTTTTGTGGTGCTCACCTTCAGTGGCTTTGCTCCTTCTTCATCAGAGCTTTTAAATTCAATGCACACTGTTATATTCCGTGCCTGAAAAATAGGAATGTATTAAAGCTCAGATGAGAACTGGGATGGCTGTAAAAATGCAGGCCAGCAACAAGGGGTGAAATCAGCTCTTTTCAGAACCTAGGAAAAAATATGCAAATTTGAAATGCCTTCCTGCCTTCCCTCCAGTGATATTACTAGAAATAATTTTTCAAAGTACTGGCAAACAGAAAGTAGGCCTCAAATCAACTGCAGAGAAGCAGACTATAAAGTGACCAGCATACAAATGCAAGCAGTACTCCAGTTTCAGTTAAAAAAAAAAAATAAAATTCCAGATTCATTGCATCTGCATACATCATTCCATTGAAATATGTGACTTCTGAAGACTGTGAAAAAGCTATTGCCACATTCTCTCTCCACGAATCAGTGATAAAACTTAAGAATAGTCCATGAATTAGTGATAAAACAAAACTAATCCACAAATTTATTTCATTAAAATTGTAACAATGTTTTATGACTTTAAAGGTAAAAAAAAAATAAAATAAAATCAGTGACTTGCATCATCATTTTCCTCTCCTTTCTGGCAAGTACTCCATCATTCCAATAACAGAGCTCATATAATATATACCTACTCAATATTGACCTGAACTGATCATCACGTACTGTACCTTATTGAAATGTTTTTGGCTATCATACTTGAGGTGTTTTGGATATATATATATTTGGTTCTTGTAAACTCTGTAAGGTCGAGAATACTTTGTTGATTCCTGCACAAACTCCTCAACTTCCACTGTAGGTTGATGTTCCTTTATGTCATTAAATGGCTTGACTGGGATGAAAGACGAAGTTACACAATCTTCAAAAGAACAGAAAAGAAAACCATCCTTGACGAACTTTCCTATACAGTCTAACAACTAAGAACATGCAATACTGAGATGTGGTGGGTCAAACTTCACTGTAACTTGCATTCAGGCAAGTCCAGAATTACATGCATCAATCTTAAACACTTGATCTCATTGAAGTTCAACAGTGCAGCACTGAAAAACTTCTGACATTCACAGCATTTGAAGGCATTTGATGGCATAACAGTACCATTGGTATACTGACAGTTTCAGAGAAAGAAGTGATGAATATCTGATGCTGTTTCTAATTAATTTTACAGTACAATATCTCATTTAATCCTTTCTATCATCTAATAACATAGCAAACAAAATGAAGAAACAAGCAACACAGTACTAGATTAAATACACTGTGTAATTGGGATGACTGAAATCCAATTAAGAAATCGAAGACAAAAACAAAAACTGTCACCCAGACAACAGAGAGAGATTACAGATACTGTGTATATCTGTACCATTAAATCAGTGAGACATGCAATCTCAGCACGGAAGACATGAGGACTGTTTGCAGAAAAGCACCTGAGAAAGTACGGGTCATCAATTTAGGGGTGTCCTGAATGATTTTTGGGAAAAGGAATTTGAAGTTTCTTTGTAAGAATTCTTCCCCTTTAGCCTAACGGAGATCCACTGGAAAAGCCCACTGATTTGCAGGGAGGAAGCTGGAAGAAGCTGGTGATCTCTTGCATATAGTATTCTCAGTTTTACTTTCTTCAAAACCAACATGAGGAAATCGCCAGTTTTAGGATAGCACAGAATTTTTGCAGCACAAGCAGGGAAGAGGAGAAGCAACTCTGTGCCAGCCATACAGGTTGTTTTTGGTTTGTTTTGTTTCAAACAGACATGGAAAACTTTCTTCCCAGCCTGCTGCCCACTGAAACTGTGTGTCTCATTCACTTGTATACCCAACAACAGACACGGCTTCTGATTTGAACCAGAAAAAATCCATGAAAAATTTGTATTTCCCAATTCAAAATTGGAACTGCTAAGTTAAACCACTTGCATCTGTCAGCCAGAAGGGACCACTGATGGCTGGAAAGAACCCCTAGGAAGGTTTATTACCCTAGCTTCAGGACCAGGGCCAGTAGGCAATCACACCAGCTCCTCCACTGGTCAAGGAAGGCTCTCAGGGTCACATATGGACTTTGAAGTGTTTGCTCTCCTGCTATGAAGGCTCCCAGTACTTGGATATCACTCACTGGTCTCAGCCTACGAAGCTAAGATCAAAGCCTAATCAGCTGTCTCTTTGGGCAAATCTCAGGCAACTTATCTTAAAAAGAAAATGACGTTATATTTTAGATTTTGGGCAACTGCCCTCAAACTTGATTTATAAGCATTCTGTCTGTGCCTATCTTGTCCATTTAACCTTGCCTCTCATTAGAGAAAGTCACAGCTGACACAAGGATGAGCTGGCAGCTCTCTGCAGGAGTCTTGCTGCATGCTCAGCACACTGTGCCTCCTTTAGCCCATGAAAAATTCACAGAGAAACAGAAATAGTGTTCAACTGCATACAGAAATCGTCGTAAGTAATGTAAGTAGCGTGAAGTTTTTCAATAGCAGAAGCTCAGATGCACTCAACAGGTTTTTGTTGCTCTCTCAGAAGCAGCAGTAGCAACAAGAAGCCATCTGGAAAAATCAAGGCTCATGGCATTGGTTGTGAAGGGCCGGTCCCTATGCCTCACATTTCACAGATGCATGTGCAGAGGCAAGAGCCCAGTTTGCCTGCAGCCACATTGCTCCTGTCTGCAAGGCCACCAGCCTCTCTCCATGATTGTCCCCTGCACAGATGGAGCCTTCCAGTTCTGGGTTTTAAGGTGTATTCTAGGGGGCAGAGCTCGGGACACAACTGCTGTCCTCCAACCAGTTTCAGAATTCAGACAACAAGCAGGGACCAGGCATCACTGGTGTTTCCTTTCTTCCTCTTTCTTCCTTTCCATTTGCTAAAACTACATGAATTTGGCCTTTTTTCCCCATCCTATTCAGCAGAAAAATCAACAGTTTTCTACCAGCTTAAGCACAGACAGCTCCTGATATATCCTTGTCTCTAGCTCTTGTTGTAGCTCTTGCAAATAACATCATTCAAAACCAAAGATCTACTGCAGTTGTCTAATGTAAATTGATGCTAATGTGAAGCAGAGTAGTGTCCATCCCCAGAGACACAATTGTACGGCAGTTTCTTGACAAGATCTGTAGCCAGCTTCCTTTGCTTTGTCTCTTCTTGGCAAAAAAGGGTTTTTAGCACTAAGCAAGACCTTTATTTTCAGTGGGAAGGAGTTACACAGAACTGGTTACAACTGCTACAGGGGCTTCCTTCAGAGCTGACTGAAGTTTTCATCGAGATTTGCTTGCTGTAGGATTCATTAAACTTTTCTCTTACAGTTTCACTTTTTTTTTTATAGCCTTACTCAAAGTAAGACAAATTCTCCCTGTGCCAAAGAAATGTGAAAACTGTTACTGTTCAAGGCAAGGGAATCTTCACTGACTTTCCACATGTACTCAGCACCTCAATAGTGTATATCTTTAACAGCAGACCTTCACTTGGTCACAGTGAACTGAGTCAGGTAATAATGAAAGGTCCAAGCTGCTTTGGAACATTTTGCCTTCTTCATTAGGGCTTTTTTTTTTTTTTTTAATTCCAAATATAAAAAACTCTTTTTAAATGTGAGTCAAAGCTTTTTTTTTAATCTAATACCACATGAAGGTAGTATAAAATGTGTGATCCCTGCACATTTTAACATGCACATACATAGCACATTACGATCACACAACATATTTTATCTACATCCCAATCTGATCTCCATCTTGTCACTGAGCAGTTGCTGTGCTTGTTCTGAACTAAATAACAGGGACCACAGATGTAATGATATCTGAACAACAGAAACTGTTAAACTAATTCAGAGGAGCTGAGATGGTCCTGAGCTTTTTGCAACAGTGGGTCACAGAAATGTGTCCCTTGAAACAAAAACAGGACTAAATTAGAAGCATCTGTACTAGCAGTTGCATTTTTGCCAGAGCTGCCTCTGAATGAAGTCCTCCATCCTATCAGCACACTTGAAATCTGCTGGTAATCACATCCTATATGTGCTGATTCACAAGGATACATGCATCACAGGCAATGTTGACATTGCCAGACTCCTAACAGCTAGCTTAACAGAAGCCCAGCCAGTTTTCTTAGACATCAAGAAGTGACCCCTGCACTTTCCTCACATATGGAGACATGTATCACAAAAGCATATTTGCGCAGGTACAGGAAGAAAAGAACAGTGTAATTAAATTAAAAACAAAAAAAAAAAACAAACATACAAAAAAAACCCCAACAAAACAGACACAAAAAAAACCACCACAAAATCAGGACCATTACCTTCCCAAACAATTGCATATATTTTTCTACACATTAACGGACAGTTCTACCAGAACTGTCTGACCACCACAATTAAGGACAGAAAGACAATGACAATGACCTATTTAATTTCCATATTTAATCATAAAGTGGAACCATACTTGGATGCTCCAAAGGAACACAATCAACTGCAATGTCCAAGCTGCCAGGTATAGTCTGTATTTTGCTGATCTTCTCTGCTCTGCAATTACAGAAATGAGAACATTTTAGAAAATCAGAACAAGGGACATAAAACCCAACATAGAAATTGAACCTAAGTGAAAAATAGACCTTGATTTAAGATATAAGTATGTAGTAAACACCTTTAAAATAAACCTGTTGTTGGCCAGACTCAGAAATGTAACAGGAGGGAAGAGATATTTTTTCTTTCCTGGCTTTACTCCTCCTCTGTGCAAGTGGTCACAACTTATGGAAGAGGAAGAAACTGATGAACTAACAATTATCTTTACGAGAATTAACTTACCCATGTTTTCTTTTTATAGTTCGAAACAAATGCTCTTTAAAAGTAATTCTGTGACTACTGAGACATGAGGAGCTTGTAGAGTCATGGCGTCTGAAAAGTGCTATGCTGAAAAGGGACTGAGATGTACTCCTTGTGCCTAAGCAACTTGAAATATGCCAAAACCACAATACTAAATTCCTTTTTATCAAGGAGATGCTTCAAAGACACAAGAAGAACAGATACAACTCTTATTCAAGTATCAAGAATGTCAACAAAGTTTACCAATCAGTAACAGCAAGGTAATCCAAGAGATTAAGGGAGTGATTCAGTTCCTCTAGCCAATATTCAGTCTTTCTGTGATCTCACGTAAATGGAATAGAAATAACTAATTATATTAATTTCCAATGCATTTGGAGTGTAAGTTACAGGAAAAAATTCAAACTTCAATTCTTATGTCACTCATCTAATCTTTGCTGCAGAATTAACCCATCTATACACCTGTGTGGATGAATAGCCAGCTACACTGCTATTCATTAATTTATATACTGTCAAGCACTTGGAAAAGCTTTTTCTTCCAATGTTCTCCCTGAATTTTGTCACGACAACTCAGAAAAACCAAACCAGGAACAGAGAAACTATTAACGAATGCTTTTTCACACTTCCAAGTGTGCTGTTTGATTTTGTTTGTTTTTACAACACCGTTCCCATGCTGGTTACTTTACCTGCATCTCCTCTGATGGAAGCTAATTTGAGGAATTACTATCTTTAGGTTATAATACCATTTATTAATGCACCAAATGACTTTCCAGGAAAACTAGAAAACCTAAAGCAATCTTTGGCAGATACTGGATTAATGTGAAAAACACTAATACAGCTACTTTGGCATACATTGCTAAATGATGAAAAAAACCTGTGAAAAATATTTTGCATGCCTTTATAAAGCTTTTATACCTTCTCAAAGAGAATTAAAAAGCATTCCTTACCTTCTGTATTCAGCTATTAGTTTAATCAAATCTTCCATGGAAATCTTATTACTTTCTTGCCTGAATAAAGGTGAGAATCGTGAATCTCTGTCAACGTTTCCCTGATTATCTTTGAATACTGGTCTAAAAAGAAAGAAAAGTAACATTTTTACAAACATTCATATCAATTTTAATATCCAAAATTGTCACATCATCTTTTAATAAGGATATGACCTGAACTCTTACACAAATCAGAGAACTTTCTGCAGAGTTTTCCACAAGAAAGCTATTCAGAGTTTTATTCTGCAGGAGCATAGACAGTTTCAGTGTATTTACACACACATCCCAGTCCTACAAAGACTGAAGAATCCTACAGTATGTAAATAGCCCCAACTCACCTCACGTGTAGCGTTGACTGTTGACAGCTCAGAATTCCTGTGTTTCAGTGCTAGAACAGATCATCACCATCCAGCTCAGCATCCACCCATTTTTCCCCACTTTTTTGGTAGCTAAGTCTCAATTGAGAAAGCTGAAGCTTACTTCACCAGAGCCCACTTCCCTCTCTACCCTCTACTGATCATTTTAATAAAAGAAATTTCGGTAAAACATTACATTGCAACCATTAGATCTCATTACATAAAGAAGCATATGACTGTGAAAAACCACAGTAGAGACCTCTTCAGAGTTTTCTTATGCATTAAATCTGTTCTATGCCATCCAGAAGCAAGACAACAATCACTGTGCCTTAGCTTGCCTTCATAAAACAAGTTTGTGGAACACTGACTAAATTTTTTTGTGAACCAGCTACAAAGTGCCAAATGAAATGGAAAGAAAGGATATGGTTTATAACTGGGAACAGTAAGTATTAGCTGTTGTGCACGCAGGAAAACATGCTCAGATATTTCCATTCCTGCTCATTGACACTTGCAGGATTTAATTAAGACATTGCAGTGCCCTTTGTACAGCCCCAAGAGTCACACACATTGGCTGGACTGGATAATGTAACAGCTATCCAAATTAATGAACTTTGGATTCAACTGTTGTATGCTAAAAACATTGCTTAACAAAAGTAAAATATTCTTGACACTAAGTGCTGTTCTGTGAATCATTTGGCCAATCTTTCTTCTTTAATTTACTTCTCTGCTTCACTGCCAGTGAGAAAAGTAATTGATGCCAGCACAAATTGCTGCCAGATGCAAAATAATGGAGTAAACTCTTGGAAGAAGATCCCAGGATGAGTACAAATGCACCCTGTGTTAAATTAATTAACTGAGAGGAACATTACTATTTCATTTCTTTATAACATGTTTCACTGAATCCTTTCAGTTTCCTTTCAGTTCCTGAGCACAGATGAAGCACCTTATCACAGTGAACATACTAAAGGCATTTCAGAACGATGAATGACAAAGTCAAGGAAAAGGAAATGTAACAAAACACTTAAAACAGCCCAGGAGTCCAATACTAATCTATTAATGATTCCTTATTACCTGCTACTTATTTATAGGGTAGATCTTAATAAGAAGAAAACACAGAACTAAAATCCTGAAGAGATTAATAAGAGCTTAACGAATTGCCAGATTTCACTATAGAAAATGACACTTTTTTCTTTCAGTATTTTAACTGTTTTGATTATTGTACTGTTCTGATAAAATCAGCTGATAGTCCACAGTTACAACACCTCTTTAAAAGCAGAAAACCTACACCAGGTTCATAATTTCCAATTGAAATACACTTTTAAGTAGAAAACAGTTCTGACACATTGCAGGCATCAGACCATGTCAGAGCCAGCAAGAAGTCAGGGAGGAATCCCAAGTCATCCTTTAGCACAATGATCACCACCTGGATGCCACATAAGATAACGAAAGTTTTGTACATGTGACTGAAACTCAACTGTCAAATTTTTGGCTGACTAAACATATATGTAAAAATCATATTGTGGTCATCTGCAACTGCTTTAAGGGGGAAAATTTCCACAGAAAAATAGGATTCTATTGCCAGAATGGAAATGTGTTTTCCAGTTATTTCAAATGCAGGGTTTTGTTATTTATTACTGTCAGACCATTTATTCCCCTGTAATATGATAGTCTCCTGTGGAAACTTCTATTTTCAAGCTGAGAAAATAGAAGTAGATTGTACAGAGCCAAATCATACTTTGCTTTCACTGAACAGTAATGTTAACACACAAACAGATGTAAATGAGGGCAGAATTTGACCCATTGATCTAAATAAATTCCTTATGCAACTCCACTGATGCCAACAAGTTTGTACATGTGGGTCATTTGGACTTTACACTGTGTTATCTCACCCTCATAAATGATTAATAATGAAAAGGTTTAAGAGCTGATAAACACACCTGACTATATTTTCTGTAATTAATCCTACAGATGGAAGGAAAGTTCCTTAATGTTATGGGCAGTGAAGCACTGAATTAAGATGAGATCCAAAACTACTGCCTGCTGGAACTGAGGGACATCCACAAATTCCAGGTACATCTTCTGCTCACGTGCAGGCCATCTGTGTCATGCACACACAGTAACTGGCTGTGAAATGTTGAGCTTGCTGTGCATCTGCTAGCACAAGCATGTATTTCTATTTCTATGTGGGAAATCACAGCCAGAATATTGGTTAAATAAACATATTTAGGAAAGATTTGATACTCTCCTATGGTAAAAAAAAAACAAAAACAACATAGCACAATGTGAAGATCTTTTCAGTCTTATTTTCCTGAGGAAAATAACAAACTAACAGAGGAAGGCTCAGGCTCCCAAGTATCCAACCCCAACAGTACTGAGGCATGCACACACAAGCAATGACTGAGTTACAGAACATATAACTGAAGGTAGAGCCACCAACAACTGTCAGTCAGGACAGAGCTAGCAAAAAGCCTCAAGCCAGCCCAATGCCCAGCCTGTAGCTCTTGCCACCATACCATTCATTACATGCTAAAAGTAGCCTATCAATAAAAAAACAGACACCCATCAATATCATTTTGATGAATGCACCACCACATGACATTTTCACCTTCCAAAACAAGAATGTAACAAGTCTCTGTCACCTGGTAGCAACTAAAACAACAAGAGAACCTAAAGCATTCTCATTACCATGGCCTAAGGCACCGTAGTGTGATCACCATTACTCCAAAATTCTTGGTTATGTTTTCCTGAAATGTGTCAGGCAGAACTTCAGACTGTTGTACATGTATTTTAGGTGGCCATTACATCCTTGTCTCTGACAGTAACTATCTTTGTAAGAAAAGATTGTAAAAACTGTGACTTTGAAAACCTTTCAGTAATTTTTAGCATCAAATCACTGTCAGAGCTCATGATAACTATATATTCTGTCAGTTACCTCTGTTTACTCTGGCAACTTCACTACTTAAATAAAAGTAACACAGTGACAACACAGTGACATTTAATGAGAAAGTAACCAATGCTTATCTGTGTGAAAAACAGGGCTATGGACTAATAAAGCTGCAGGGTCTTCTGGGGTCCTGCACCACACAGAAAGCTTTGCTTAGCTTTAGGCAGACCAAGTGGAAAGCAATAAGAGGATACAGATCCAAGAGCAAAATAATCTAAGATATCACTACAAATTACAAAAAGAATACATACCTCACTGACCAAGCAAATGGCATACGGTATTTTCCCAGTTTGCTACAGAATTGTTTATTGGATTTTAACACTTTCTGTGCACACTACAAAACAAACAAACAAACAAAAAAAAACAACTATGAATTGTGTCACCAATATGCCAGTAGTATCTACAACAGGATATCCAGCTGAAGAGGCTGTAGTGGCCCCAAAATAATTGGGCCTGGTTCTGCCCATGACAGAAGGTTCTGGGATGGACAGGAGAGGCATCATGCACCTGCTAACAAATTAAACCTCTTCAGTATCACTTAAGTCAGAAATAGAGCAGTTAAATTACTATTCCTTTTATTGTTTTAATATATTTAAAGCAAATGCTCTGCCCATTCTCAGAGAGATACAGGTAGGCACCTACCCCAGTTATGAGAGTATACAAAGTACTCTAGCTCATAATTCATAAAAGATTACTGAAACAGAATTTCACTTTGCTAGCACATAACTAGCATAAGAATGCACCATGCATGGATTCACATGCTGCAGTCAAAATGGCTTTTTTTTTGTGTGTGCGTGTGTGTGCAAATGAATGAAAACATTTATAAGGTTGAAGTTGGTCATCATGTAATAATTTTAACTTAACAAAGTTAATGGAGTTTGGGCATTTGCTTTCTTAGGAGTAGGCTTCAGGTGAACTTGCCCTGGTAAGTTTCACAAGCAGAATTTGCAATGTCTTCAGCTTCCAATAGGCTGAAACTGGCAAAGAAGGAACTTGCTCCTGTTACATTACCTTATATGAATCAGGATTCTTAATGTAAGGTTCAGCACTGCTGGCAATGTTTCCTGTGAGCACCTTCTCTATTTTTGCTACTAATACGATCTCAGAATGAGGATTACTTATGGAGAAAAGAGCCTGAGAATAGAAAAGAGAACAACAAAAAGGTATATGGCAATACTGCTGAAATGAAATACTGCCAGTGCTCTTTGCTTATAGAAATGCCTCCAAACCAAATTCAGAAAATGTTACAGAGGATCTCTCTCTATGCATTCAAGACAACCAGATGGAAACTAAAATTGTCATATTAGCTCCGCAGTAACATTGTGCCATCAGCACCTTGCAGAGATCCTAAATCAAGTGAAGAAACATATGACCATGCTAGAATCATCTAACCTAACCATTCCTTGGGGAGAACACTAGCCTAAATCAGCCACATCCCATGGGAACAGCACTGAGAAGAAATGCAACTTAAGGCAAGTGGGGGGCAGTAACTGCAAGAACATGGGAGTACTCTGAGATTAACACAGAGTTTAGGCGAGGCTTTAAGTTCAATTCTGTTTGGCTGGTTTGGGAAACATCAGTAAATGAACCCAAAGAATTCAGGAAACATGTTTGGTCTCTCTAAAAGACAGACATTAATTGTTTGAACTGTGAATGGACTGTAAATGCATCTGTATTCAAGTACTACTATAAAAAAAAAAAAAAACAAAAAAAACCAGCATGCTACTGAAAAAAGAAGAGCTGGTAGTAAAGAAAACTAATACTGTTGAACTAAAATTAGTCATGACAGTCACTAAGTGATGTGAAGCACACGTGGAATACCTGTTTTGGGTACTTCAGCCATTCTTCTGGGAACCCCCTGACCTGCGGTTCTTCCATTTCATTCGAGTCTATATTTTCAACAGTGCCATTTTCTAACGAAAACGAAGAACCTGAAATCATCTGTCTCACGAGAGCATGGTTCAAATCCACATGAAAATCAGCAGACATCTTCCTGCCATCCCTGACATCATACAGTGCCACACTCACAAAGAAAGGTTCCACCTGGAGAAAGCACCAGAAACAAAACAATGCAGTAACCAAGAGAGAGACAGAATAAAATCTTTTATTAGGTTAGAAAAAAAAAAGAAAGTAAATGAAGACTGTTTACAGATTATGAGATTCATTGAAAACACATGTCCACCCAGCAACAAAGATTCCAACATTTAGGGACTTTTAAAGGTAGCTCATTGACACTGGGCCAGAACAGCAATCAGTAGCTAGCACAGGAACTTGCAGAAAGAGTACAGAAATGTCTCTGTCGCAGACAGTAAATTCACAAACCTCAGGGAAATGCTACATAATAATTTTAATGCAAATTTGTACTTGATATAAAAGAATGGATAGTGAGGATGGGCCTTCCAGAGATCTTCAGAAATGTGACCAGAAATGATGACAAATGTAATGAGATGAAAAATGTTTACTGGTACAAACACAAACGCGTGGGTGTATTATTCAGTGGGAAACACATGTTCTATTTTGCTAGGAAACTGAGAGCATGCAAACAGCTCTGACAGTACCCACTTGTTCTATCCTATAGTGCCAGAGAATTAAATTCTATGACTGCAAGTAACCTCTAAAGGTCTTTCACTGTTCTGATGAAACACATCAGTCAGGATAAGAAAGACAAACTCGTGATGACAAGTTCCGAGCTGTCTAAAAATCAGAATCTTAAAACAGGAGATAAGGGCAATGCATCAGCAGGTACAATATTCTATGCTTTTGTAGCCTCTGTAATGAACAAGTGCATGACCTTGGTTTGGTTATCATGACTTCCCTTAAACAGAAATTCCAGTCCAATAAAAAAAAAAAGTATTGATCACATTATGTTGAATATGCACTCACTGTAGAGGTCATCTTCATATGAAAATGCACAAACAAAATCATAATCGATACCTCATGGAATGTATGAAAGTTGAGTTGCCAGGACACTCATTTCTCAAAAGCTTCCCTGCTTCTGAGGAAGAATTAACCTAAAGCTATGGACTGAGAGTAACAACTTCCCTTTCCCTGCACATTCTATCTAAAAGTAAATATAAGGAAAATTTTCTGCTTTGTCCTTTTTATTTATTTATTTTAAATCTGGTCTTTCCCACTCGTTGTAGCATCCTCTCCTTTCTATTTGCCTTCTCATCTGTAATTTAATCTGGCTGGTCCCCAAACTCTGAGAAAAACAACAAAAAATACCAATTACTCACCACCAACTGATACTCAGTTGCCTCCTTACATAAACCTTTGCAGTTTAAACTTGTTCTTATCGCAATTGTTAAAGAACTTCAAAGGGTCTTAGCATTTGCAGTTCCCCATTCAACTGGGGCTAAAAGTTTACAATCTAAATTAGCTTCGAAATACAAGTTTCCCAGCTTCATTACTCATTTCAAAGGGATGGGCTGAGCAGGAGTTTACCAAATGCAATAAGAGCAAAGGAAGTCTTTTTTGAGGGGAAGAAAAGGAAAAAGCACACAGGGAAATAAGCAAAGCTTACATTAGTTGAAGGATCATTTTCATTCTCAGTAACACAGGCTTGGAGATTCAAACTGAGGGATTTACAAGTTATCAGGATCCGCTTTGCAGGTTTCTCTTCAAATGGCTTGATCACTGAGTTTGTCCCTGGAAACTCCTTTTTGTGAGGATTGACTGACTGAAATAAGTTAGATGATTAGTTGTATATGGGAAAATCATGACAATCCAAAACTAAAAAAGCTTTTAGAGGTGTTCACTATCACTGAATTACCTGAAAACCTTGCAAAATCACTGCTGATATCTTTATATTACCATCATAAATAACAGCTATTCATGACACATAGATTAGGAAATTAAGTAAAAAGATAAAATAAAATTGCCTGAGGACATGCACAATGTCAGAAGCAGAATTAGGGATCCAAACTAGGTTTCCACTTGTTTTAGAACAGAACCTTTTGTTTTCCCTCACTTACTTACCATTTCTAAAATCTTAGCTTTCAGATTATAGCACTGTATGTTTAGATCTCATTTCAGACCTTTCCCTTTCTCTTCATTCACCAATATACTACCTCAGCATTTCAGTTTGTTTAATAATTGTTATAACATTGCTGGGGTTGATTTGACTGCAGGCTTTTCAATCAAAATACAATTTCTTGTTAAGTTACCAACAGACATTCAATCAGCACAAACAGAAATGTTATTTGGATCAAGTCTAACAATAAATAAGCAAGTTGAGGATAAGAAGAAAAGTAATCTGCCCTTCCTACATTTCCAGATAAATTTCCTTCACATACATAGACTTCTATACCTCCAGTTGTACCTCCCACTGCTTTATATATCCATTCATATATCGTAGTCAAATTCAGTGCACTAAATAACTGATAATAAAAAAACTTTTATTGTGACATTCCTATTCCAAGAAAAAGTTCTGGTCCTGTAGTATTTGCAGTTTGCTTTACCGACCCAAAGTTTAGCTACACTAGACAAGATGACCTCCAGAGGTCCCACCCAACTGCAATCACTTTGTGATCAGATAAGGGCAGTCTGTACATAAACCTCTGCAGAGAAGGGACAGTATTTCCACCCCCACACTCATTTTGAAGCTGCAAAGAAACACTATTTCCATTCTACTTTTCAGTCTAACAGTCCTGTGCACACAAGCACAGGGCAGAACTCTGGTGTGCTCAGTGAACTCCCAGACACACAGGTAGCTTAGCTAAGCCTGTTAGCTCAGCATCTGCATTTAAAAACCTACAGGAACTTGAAAAGGTAATTTCACTTACTGCTATATCAGGATCCAAGGAGAAAAGATTTAGTCGCTCTGTATTTCGAGAAGCTTTCACTGTTTCTTCTGTTTCTGTGATATACTGTAGTGACAGACAATAAATTAGTTTTCAGCACAAGAACAGAAACCCATAGAGTCGTTGAACCTTTAATGATCAATGTGTCATTTATAACAACAGCCCTCATTTCTGCAGCAGGTATTCCAAAGTGCTTTCAAACATTCTTTGAAGGTTATGCCTTTGTGAAGAAGGATTTTCAGCCTGCAATATACTTCAAAGGAACCCAAAAGACAACCAATTAAGTAACTCAAGTTCATATACGTTACTAAAGAGTCATTTTTAAAGAGTCATTTGGTGTAAGATGTCAAAATTGTCGCTCACCACACTGAAAATGCTTTAGGTATTCACAGCCCAAGGGAAAAACAGCTCCCCACAAAACCACTTTTGTTGCAGAGAATGCAGAGAGGACAGTGGGAAAGTGCTGTCCTGCTTTTCAGGCAGGCAGAATCCCACAGACTGCAGAACATCCACAAATGTCAGGCTGGGAGTCATCTCCCCACCCATCTCTATCCCTAGTTTAGGTAGATACAGGATCAGGAGTTGTACAGATGAGAGTCAGGCCCAGGTTACTGCTGCAGCCAGGCATATAGAGCAAGGGGTAAGAAGAATAATAAATGATATAGAGGGCAATACAAGCACAGTACAACTTGCAGACCATCTATTTTAGCCGTGCAAGCCACCAGCAAGGAAAACATTTGCTTTAACTAAACTATTTGTGGTAAAGAAAGTATCTGTCTATTGAGAAAATCATCAGATACTGTTGCTGTCCTCCCGCATTAACACAGTAACGATTTATCTTTTGTTCTTGTTGTAGCTGTTTTAATTGTGTGAGCATTTCATAAAAATGAATATGACCTAAAGTAAAATGTAAACCAAATTATGTTCTCATTTTCATATACAGCTTTTCATTCAAATCTGTAGGAATAATATTCTCAGGCAGCATTTTGCTGTATGTATGTACAAGAAGACAGTATCTATAGAGGCTCCCTGTCAGAAGGTTACAAACACGACACATTCACTTAGGAAAAGCAGTGTTGATACACTTCCAACACAGCTTTTCCTCAGTAAGTTTTTAGCACCTTCAAAACATTTATCCTACATCATGAAAATGAGATGAGAGATCTAGAAAACAAAATATCTCCCCAGTACTACGTGCATCTTTCAATGAAATTAGGGAAGGTGATGAGCAGTTTGCAGTTCGTTTCCTTTAAGTGCTGCAAGACATATAGTAAGCCTTGTCCCTCTAAAGGACAAATCTGCTGAAATGCGGGTTAAAAAAGTAAAAATTTCATAAACAACTGCAGGGGTTAGATCCTCACTGACTTCACAGGTATAAATCAAACCACTCTAACAAACATGTACTTTCTTTACACACCATGGAATTTTTTTTCATTTATACAGAACCAACAAATTCTCAGAAATAAAATTATTTCCATCATTTATCATGGCTCTAACATGCAAAATGGGATGTATGTTATTCTTAAACCTTTCACAACAGTAACGACCATCTATTGGCAGGCATTTTGACCTAGGCAGCACTTTCCACTCAGCCTATAAAGACAAACATAACAGCCATTACTTTTGCGAAGTCTGGATGCAAGGTGTTCTCTGAAGAATCTATCTCTTCTTGAGAGCAGTCATAATTCACTGAAGCTTCTGCAGGGTCTTGAAAAGGGGAAACAAATTAATAAATAAATAGGTCAGTGATTTTGTTATGCTTGCTTTTACCAGTAGGTTTTAAAAAAATCAATCCCCATCTTAGTCCTTTTTGTTCCCTCTTAGTATCCATCTCTCAAATGGAAGAGAAACTGATGTGACCTCTGTTCACCCCAACCTCATCTCCCAGCAGTATTTACTATTACAGAGTCTGTACTTAAGCTTCCAAAGATGCCGGACTCTACTTGCTGAAGTGTTTGGCACATCCAACCATGACAAATATTGATGCACACAACAAAAACATCTTCCTTTGCTCTCTTAGTCCCACCCAAGGCAACACTGAAAAATTATGCCAACACAAAGATTCTGGACTCCCAGTAAAAGGAGCTTTCAGTGTAGTCAGTGAGGCAGACAGGACCCTATCTGCTCCTCTGGAAGAAAGTCTGGACTCCAAAAGCTGCAAAAAAATTATGCATCCAGAAAACAGCACTATACAGCAAATCTTTTATTTGGCTCTTGTTTTCAGTCCAATGTGAAATAAGTCATTACAGACATTTTGGGTTCTTCTGCCAAGAAAGAGTCATGCCTTTTGACAAGTTAACAAGCAAAAGGAACGTGCTATGAAGTTATCAGGGTTTTTACCCCTAAACACTGCTTTATTTTAACCTTAGGTCTCTGATGCTTCATGTTCATTTTTCTTCCAGTTACTTAATACCCTAATGGGTGGGATTTTCAAAGGTACTTCTCTAATACTAAAGTGCAAGTCCCTCATGCCTCCAAATCATAAAAAAATCTTTGGCTATATGAAGAGCCTTCTGCCCCTCCAAAATCAGAATTTATGATAAACACCAGCTTAAAGCCTTCAGTTAGCTCTGAACTTCCTCAAGATTCAGATGCATGTGGGTTCAAAGCTTTGATTTAGCTCACAGTATAAGCAATTCAAATTTTTATTAAGGTTTCAAGTGTCTTCAGTTATAGAGTTTTAGCTAGGATTCACCAAACTGAACATAGATGTATTACGTGAAGTGATGAATGATAGTCTCATGAAGAGTACAGTACAACCGAGCATCCAATTCTGCCTCAGTCGAAGCACATTAGTATGCAGCTCACTAAAGCAAGAAATATATGTCAATAAACTTCCAAGGAAAGAGTAATACACCAACAGCTGGTGTTTTGTTTTTTTTTTTTCCTTAAACTCATTAGCTCCAGATGTTTAAAGAAAAACAAAATGCTGGAAAATCTTTCCCTAAGAGAAAACTCTTTAAAACTTTCTTGAGGTCCAGGACAGTAAAACACAATGTACCAGCAAGATCACTGACAGGGTGAACTACTCTTGAAAAAGAACTGCATAAGCAAAACAGAGCAATGTTGTTCCCACTGACTTTAAGGGGAGCAGCTTTACCTCCCGCTCACTGCCTGTTGAAAATGATCTGTGGGTAGTTAGCTGACATTGTTCAGGGCCTGCCAACAGACAGGAGCTGCTCCATCAGAAATCGATAGATACAGAATCCATTACAGACACAGACAGTTAACGCAATTTGACATTGGTTAGTGAAGGCTCTTTTTTTTTTTTTTCCATTTGATTTAAAACAATACAAGATTATTCACTCTTACCAAGTTTCAGATCGGTGAGGTCTGCGCTTTTCCTTTCCTGAATGGTCCCCTCTGGATTTATTTGCAGGATTTTGTTGAGAGTGAAAATCCAGTCATCCATATCCTGTTCATTTTCAGCTGCCAGCACAAAGTATGTGAGGTCATTCATTTTCAGCTCAAAGGCATGTTTCCTAAGCCTGTTATTCTGTTGGAACAAAAGGAAAAGGAAAAAAACCACCAGAACCAACTATAAAAAGGTACCAAAAAAGGCATCCATAAGATGGACTTCTATATAGCCACTCCTTATAGATAAATTTCAAAGAAGATTAACTGACTTTAAAGATTATTTTTTATTAAAATAGAAAATTGAAAATTCATAGAAAATGAATTTATGTCCATTCATGTTGTGTTTATATATCTAGCATCTGTTCAGCCATAGAAGATCTAAGACTATGACCAGTAACACTTCAAACCATGGTAGGGAACATTTCCTAAGTGAAATAGTGAAAGACCTCTGATGGGGAAAAGTACAACATTGCCACACAACTCATTGCTGAATAGAGAAAATAAGGTCCAAGTCTCCTAAAAATCACCAGTGCACCAGATACTCAAGAAGATAGCAAACAGTGCTAACCAACATTCAAATTTGCTCCACAGGAAGAGGATGGAAGGTGTTCAACAAATTAAATCTAGCAGGCCAGCAAAGAAGGAGATAGTGAAAGATTATTCTACTTCTGACTACTGTGTTTGTAAATGAAGAAATGAAGAACTAGATGTGAACAATCATGCAACTTTCTTTTTCAAGCTATTTACAGATGTGGCTAGCACACTACACAAAGGTAATTAATTTCTAAGCACACAGTGAAGCTGGAAATATTCTGGTTAGGATAAGTACATTTGTAAATTTTTTTTTTTAAATATATTTCTTTGAAAGAGCTTCCGCATAATATCAGTCAGACTTTGAATAGAAATCAACTAATAAATCTCTTCAGAAGATGTGAATGGGACAGATTTCTCCATGAGAAAACATTACGAGTGCTTTAAAGTATTAGGAGGATTTTACAAGAGATCATCGCATTTTCAACAAAGGTGAAAATACTGCTGCTCAGTCACTGTAGCCTGTCCTTTTAAAATACAGAATAGGAATCAAAACCCAGTATACTGACAATAGATGTAGCTTTGTTCTATATCACCAGATTGCACCTGCAGTAGATAGTTGATCTATCAGTTTCTGTTATGGTAATTAACAGGTGCTTAGTTACTGAAACAGTTGAATAAAACTGAGTGGAGCGATTTTCTGATGTAATAAATTTCATTCCTCAACTTTACCAAATGCATGAGGTTTCCAACTGTCAGTCTTATGGAAGTAAGTGCAACAGTTGTCTCTTCCCCTTATTTAAATCTGAACATTGATACACCTTACCCCCAATATATAATCTAATTTTTACAACTATTGACTATGGACATCAGTGTCACCATTTTACTTTCCATATTCCAGAAAATTGCCATCACCTGCAATTATTAGGACATTGCTGACACATCTAACCTTGGACTGACAGATGAAAACCAACTCATCCATCCCATACATGGTCATTTTGCTTTCTTTTTCTTAATTCACAGACTTCAATAAAATGACAATTGTATCCTATAGTTTTATATACCAGAATTATTTCTCAAGACACAGAACTGCAGCACTGTATCAAGTTACCAAGAATAGTGTCTAATCCAGCAGTTTAGATCACACTGGTACCATCTTTCATGTATGAGACACAAAGGCAAAATCTGAGGCTTATGGCAGTGAAGGAGATAGAGAATACTAGATATGGAGAAAAAAAATTCCAGAAACAGTTTTGTTTTTCCAGCAGCAGAAATGATTTAGAAGATTCCTACTCAATCTGTTGTTAATCACTTGCTCCAGTCTTTATACTGCATGTCATGACCCAGCTCAGGAATCAGCAAGACTAAACAACTTCTGGAGCTACTTGACTCAATGGAATCAGTCAAACCTAGGCTTTTCATAGTGGCTCAGGCACGCACACATAGCTACATGTGTTATTTTTTTTTAATTCTGCTACTAAAAATTCTCTTGTTAGGAAATAATTTTCTCCCAAGTACATCATTGAGGTGAATAATCTTTCAGGCATAAAAGTTTTAATTTACCCTACGCAGGGGATGAATACACTTGGGTTTTGCAGCAATTCATTCTTGGGTGTCTAGTCACATTCTTGATCACAGGGACCTCACTGTACTCCTCTAGTTGCTGCATACATTCAAATTAATGTAAAATAACTAAAATTTTACTGAAATCTATTTTAGCTAATAGATCATGAGAGTCTGAACATGGGTTAAATGTGGAACAAAACTATGCCAAGAATCCTTGGCTACTGCCCATTCAAAACTTTTAACGGTAGATAATATAGGTTGATCATGTACACAAATTCATGTACAGTTCATAAAGAACGACACTAAGTTTCAATTTCTTCAGAAAAAAGTACAAAGAACATTAAAAAGTACAGATAAAGAAGTGTGTTCATGTCCTTTCCTTTACACACATGGCCATGACCTCTAAATCAGGTACTGTAGCGCTATGAGACATTATCTAATAGAGCGATGCATCTTGCATGCTGAATCCTAAGAACACATTGGCAGGAAAACTTCAATATCCACTTTTCCATCTGCATTTCAGACTTCTGGCAAGCAGATGAGATCTACAGCAAAGTCTTTGTTTCAAATCTAAAGCCAACTACTATTTTTTCCTGATCAGTTAATTGAGCAAAAAAACCCAAAACCTCAAATTCCATTTCTCAGTTTCCTTCTCTTTAAGTCCTTCCATATCAATATGGACTATGGACCTTGAGGATGACTTGTAATCTTCAACACTTAATTCCAAGTTTGAAATTTCTTTCAGAAGGAAATTACACAAGAGTTACAGATGAGCTACTAATGAAACATCAGGCTGCCTGATGCCCGCAGGGACATTCTTTCAAAATAAAAGAGTTGTTTTGAAGGCGTTTTGCTTTTCAATTGGAGATGCTTTTTTCAGGATGTTTACTGCAGTCTAGTAAACACAAGCTCTATTAAACACGAGGTCAAAGTCATTCATATTGAGTCAGTTGTGCTACAGCAGCATAAAGCTCATAAAATCAGAAATTTCAAACCATAGTTCCTCTAATCCTTCAGATTTATGCAATGCTTTCTATGGTTTCCCTGCCTATGCCAACTCTAATGGAAGTTTTGTTTTTCAGACCTATGATTTTAAGTTCATCGCATTTTTATTTTTAACAGTCAGAGTCATTGATGCTGATGATACTTGCAGTATTATTATCTTGGCTAAGGCTCTTCTTGCTTTTGAGTGAAGACTTCATAAATTCATGCATCCCGTTCTAAATGTCAACTGAAGAATAATCAAGGAAATCAGTATCTGGTGGTAGGGTGGGAGGTGAACTTACAATTTAAACTGCTCTGTACAATTAGCAGGATTTTTATAAATTTAGGAGGCAGCTGTTAAAGGTCAGGAGGATGATTTCATGGGCTTCTTTAGCTTTTTTTTTCTGCTAGTCAAAAAGTCCAGAAATCTTGTAGTCAAGACATTTCTGCTACCGTGGAGTGTCATCAGAAACAACACTGAAGATCAGGCACCCTCTGGGTCAGTACTTAATCTGTAGTTAAAACCACACTGCAGGAACATTCAGGGATTCATGAGGGTTCCGGCTGAGACCAGTCTTCAAGGAAAATACACACCACCAGCAGGCAAGAGCAAGCAGTCATTTTTTCCCTTTTATAAATGACTAAGCAATACCAGCTCACAAGATCCAGGACAACGGTTACTATCAAAACCTAACAGCAGCTAAGTAAATACTCTTAGACACAACCAACTGCTCAGCTGAGAGTCAAGAAACAACAGCAACTCCCACATAGGGATATTAGTGTGTCCCTAACTACACAGAGCATGTCTCATTCATGCTGACTATCTTCCCAAACACACAGCCCAGACTAGCACAAGAATGTGTTGCACGCATCAAGTATTTCTGAACAGGATTCCTGTGCAAGTTCCAGCCTTAATGATTCCACAATTGCCTCCTTGGTGGCTTTCACAGCACTGCCAGGCTACCTCTCAGGTCTTTCAAGCCTGGCAGCAGCAGACATCACTCTCCTGCCATATATTTATTTCTATCCTGTCCTACATCTGCTTGAAAAAGAAATTTCTTGGGCTACAGAATCATCTAAAAATTTTGAGTCTCAGGAGTCTCATTGTTACAAGTGGTAAATTAATCCTATAATCTGAGTCTATTTAACCCACATGCACAGTCTTAGTAAGCATGAAGTAAAACACAACAGCTAAGAAAGCCATTTCAGTGAAAATAAACTTTCAGTGATATTATTATCATGTGTGCAATTGGCACAGAGTACGTAATTATTTCCTATCATAATTTAATTGTGCCTTGTATTCTGCCAGTCTGAGCAATTGCACTGATTTGAAGAGCAAAACAAATGGTGTTTTCTTTTCATGCAACTGTTAATGAGACCCATCCACATATGCTCTTCTATGTGCCTCCAGTAATTCCTACTTATCTGACACCAAAATGATACAGTGGAATAAAATTAGACTTACCTGTATGACTCCTGTACAGGAATCCAAGAAAATACATCCCTTTGGCTCCTTTGATATTTTTTCATCTTTGTAAAAATTCATAATATATGAGTTATCTGACAACTGTGTCAGCTGGAAGTAGCGCTTTTTGAATGACTGAAGAAAAAAAGGAAGACAACTGTTGTGCTGCAAATTGTTTTCACTGATATCTGATTCACAGGGTTTAAATAAAATACAATTTCTACCCACATCTCAATTGCACTATTCTGCAGACAACTGAAATATTACTTTGGAATCTGTTGAAGCAATGTAAAAATGCCTAATCTGAGACATAAACAGATAAATGATAACAGCAAAAAAAAAAAAGAAAAGAAAAGAAAAAGAAAAAGTGTACTTCTGTGGGAAATATAAATTGAAATAGAATAAAGAATAATGTGGTCCCCTTACCCGAACAGTGATGCTATTGTTTACAGTGCTGTTGAAATTCCCTTTATAAAGCCATCCAGACTTGAAAACTCCTGCTGCTAATCCTCCTCCTCCACCACCGCCACCTTTGGAAGATGAGTGGGATGTTGTATCCTAGATGAAAGATGTGGTTAATAGCGCACTATCAAAAGAAAACTGTACAATGTGTGGATACCTAGTTGGCAACAAATAATCATCCTTACGTTCCTTAATGTAAACTTTATTAATAAGCCTGCTGTGCATATGTCATCCCACCACCTTCAAAGTTATTTAAAATATGAGATGTTTCATAGGAGATAGTGAGTCGCCATTATCTTTCTTCAAGATATTAAAGTAATAAGTCTTCATGGGAGAAGAAAATGAAAGAAATCAGAATACGTACTTCATCCTTATCTACATCTTCATGATCAATTTCAAAGGAATGTGATGGCAGTTTCTCTGGTCTACAGTCATTCCTGGAAGAAAAGGAAAAACATATTTTATAGTATGAAGTAAAAAATAATTATAATGTATCAACTACTTCAGGGAGGCAACTATGCTGAGTACCCATTATCAGAATACCTTCCATTTTTTCTCTGATTCTATATTCCTTTGAAAATAACTACACTAACGAAATACTACTGCTTTTTTTTTCTCAAGTTCCCTTTATCTTTTCCTTTTTTATCCCCAGCAATATGAAGCTGCATCTCCTCTACATAAAAGATAAAGTACTATTACTTATTTTCTTCCTTGCTCTTCCACCACAACAGACGGCAAAGAACAAACAATTCCCAGGGAGAGAGGTCTCATTAAAGGCCACCAAAACAACCAGAATGCTCCTGTATCTTTTTCTAACCAAAAAAATTAGAACATTTGCTAGAAGCTTCCACATTTCTTGAATATTTCAAGATAGGTATTTTACTTTCCAATATGATGAGCACAGGCTTCAGGTAATTTTTAAAAAGGCAGACTTCTTGATGTTGTCCCACTTAAGAGCTCTACACTATAAACAGTGAAGCAAAACTGAAAATGAAAAAACAAAGGACTGAAGCACATGCTTATTTTATAAGAACAAAAGTAATGGTACTGTCCCCAAACACTTTGCACACTGCAGAATTAAACCTCAAGTAACAGCCAAACCAACGCACTTGGTAAAAGATATTTTCAAATTGAGCAAAAAATAGATAATTCTGTGGCCTAAAACGTACCAACACTGTTTTTGTGTTCTTGAAGATTAAACTCTTATCTTACTAATGATGGGAAAAACTACAGAAGCTGTCACGATAACAGCCATTGTTTGTTAGGATGACCAACCTTTACAAAATATAGTTTCGTCTACCCAGACTTAAAATGCAAACGAAGAATTGCCATGCTGTCATACACAGGAGCAAACAGAAGCTCAGGAACCACATGCTCATAAGCTAATTTCCTCTGTGACGTTAGCAAACATTAGCCCACACAAACAGTGTTAAAGTTTAAAAAAAAAAAAAAGGAAAGGTAACTGGCCCTTTTTCATTTTCTGTTCATTTCATTCATACATAAGTTATAGATTAGGAAGATTAGAGTAAAAAGCAATACCTATCTCCTCTATGCTTTTCATGTTTCAGTGATCAGCTATATCACGCCTTCAGCATCCCCATTGTACTCAGAAAAGCCAGGATAATGAAATGCACACAGAATACAAAAGGATACTAGACTCTTTATTCTGTTTTAGCTTGCTCCTTTTTCAGTGTTTAACAAAAACAACAGATGAATGTTGCAAAGAAAAGGAACCTCTGCAATCTATTGCTATCTAACATCTATAGAAGTGTCCGCTGTGGTGTTGGGGGTTCTGACTCTGCAGCACTGCAATTGTGTGTGGCTCCTGACACCCCAATGAGAAGGCAAGCCTGTCCCACTGAACAACAGACCTTCTGCAAGCCTGAGCATACGGTGTGCTTCTGAGAAAGAAGGAAGTCCTTCTGTCCTCCAAGAAGAGCTATGTAAGAGACAGAAAAGGACTGATGACAACGCTTCCGTTGACAGAGCAGGCACGCCACGGAAGTAAAGACAATGTCAGTGGTTTGGGACAGGCAGTGCAAAGGCACATCACTAGAAACAGGTTTTGAGAAAAAGAACAAATAATGTTTTTTTCTCTGTCTATACAAGTCACTCCCAAGAACATGTATGGGCTGCCTTAGGTAAAGGTCCAGTAATCCATAATGTGCTACCCACTACAGCTACCAGCAAAACTCAGCTGTAGGGACACTTTAGTCTCTGTGAGATCACACGATATCCTGCAGAAGTTCTCCCTTGTTGACTGCATGGGAAACACTCATCCACTCAGACCTGTGTAATTCTCCAATTTTTAGTCCTCCTCTCACACAGGACCCTTTTCAGAAACACTGCTCATCTCTCTATAGAGCATACAGATAAAACATTCCTGGGATTCTCTCTTTCTCTCCACCTACTGGCTCTTCAAACTCATATAAACTGCAGACTTCTAAGGCAGGGGAACTGAGATATCTACTAAATGTTGGGGGTTTTCATTTTATAAATGACAGCAAAAACTGCACTAATGGCTATTTCTGTTTCCAGACATGCTGTCACCACAGTGCACACACTAAACAAGCCCTGGTTTTCCTCCAACCCTCCATTTGCACATGAAGCAAGAACACAAAGCACAAAGCATAAAAAACGTTGTAAAAAGAGGTAGTGAGAGCTCACAGAGAGGAATTTTAGGGGCAAAGGGGCCTGAAAAAAAAACAAAAAAAGAAAACCTCAGAGAAGGAACCCTCTGAAAGAAAAACTAAAGTAATACCTAAAATATTGTTTGTGTTGTGCACATGCTGTTGAGCTCTAACCCAGTGTCACAGGGCTAAATTACTGGAACTGCACCATGACACGCTGCACCTTCTCCAGGTGGTCTGCGCTACACTGCAACTGCTTCCTGACCAAAAAAGATCGGTGGTGGGAGAGAACTTTGGTATCTGATAAAAATCTGCTGCACTATGAAGCCATTAATTGATATCTTGCACGACTAACAAACAGCACAGTGTATCCTCACATACAAAAACTATGAATTCCTTCAGCACCACTGAAGGCTGCTGGGTCTCCATTTTTGTGTTACTAAACGCAAAACCCCATGAGAAGGTCCAGCACACCCCTAATGAAGGTGAGTCCTTTAGCCACAGCTGGACCTGGCATCACATCTCAAAAACCCTACAAAGCTTCTCGCTCATCCAACCTTCCTTATTAGAACCACCTCCTATAAAAAGGATAGACAACAGTACTGAGGAGAAAGAAATATCTGATGCACCATAACATATCTAGAGCATAAACTCAGGAAAGTGACATTAATCACCATATTAAAATATCCTTCACAGAGGAGGATGTCCACAAAGAGCTAAAGTGTACTTCCCTGCAGAATAATGCAACCGCGTCTGTCAAATGCATATTTCGTAAGAATGAAAGTACTTAAGGTTAAATGGAGAACTTCTGCACTGCAAATGCTTTTCTTTAGCACTAAATGCAGCAATTTTATAAAACAATCAGTACATCAGGTACATAAGAAAAGGCACATTTACAACACTGATTAACAAAACTGCTCTTCCTGGCTCTTTGCACTACCACATTCACTATTTGTGAAAACACTGACATACAAGAGAGAAGGCAGATCTGTGGGAAGGCTTACAGCACAAAACTCTCTGAAAAACACATCTAATGGGACCACAAGAGTCAGTTTATTGATTCCTGCCACAGAAGTTTTAGTTAATACTAGTCTGCATCCAAGTCAAGTCCAGAGCACCTGCTCCTGTGGTTGGTGTCACCTGTGCATAACCATCTTTTTCATCCACTGTCATCATTTTTGTGCCTCAGATTCCAAGAAAAAAGGTGGTAACATTGCTTGCTTGGTTATTCAGTGAGTTCATTCACTACTCTGAATAATAAAACACTCCTCAGGGTACAGGATACGAACCTCCCAGAACTGGGAGCATGTGTAAGAATACACACAAGGAGGAATGAGCACCAATTGCCTAATTTCTTTGCACTCCCATCAAGGAATGTGTTCCTCCTACTCCCTTTACACTGATTTAATGCACTCTATCCAAGCATGGATGGGATGCTTGCTTACCCAGACAGCTGCACATTCCTGCAGCCCCATGTCCCACGTGTCGTACCAGCGCACGTACTCACTGCACACAGACCTACTGCACTACACAGTTATAAACCCCTAAGCAAAATCCTACTCCTCTGACACAGAGTAACTAAAAGGAGAATTAATCCCAGCTAAAAGTGAATGACATTTATACATTATTAAGGAAAACAGAAAGCTAGCTTTCTGTACCAACTGTGCTTTGAATACGCAAATACGCTCTTAAGGTTTGAGTCAGCACTTACTGGGTTTGTTGATACTACCGAATTCTGCAGAGCCTTGAACTTTTGCTAGAAGACCTTTTCTTCCCCTTTTTAAAAATGCAAGCCACTAGAAATACAGTAAAACAAGTACAGAATACAAGACGAAGGAAAGTACAAATAAGGACACAACTCAGCAAAATGACACAAACCTAAGAGAAAAAGATAAAGAACTTATGCTAGATCTTACTGTGGTAAATGTCGAAAGTCTTCTGAATACTGTTCATATTTGTAGTTCACAACATGCCACTGGGAACTGTAATATTTACAAGCCTAAAGAGAAAACAACAGTAACAAGAATTACTAAATTTAACAAGGAACTGATATCCCAAAAAGGTAAATGGTCAGAGTCCTACAGACTCTTGTGTGTGGCAAACCAACATGTGTTCTTCCAGTGACCCCAAATCCAAAGAAATAGAAAATGGACATATATTTACAGGAATGATCAGTTCACACCTAAACTGCACAGTCAATATTCAGAAAGGTAAATGGATTTTTACATTGTCTTGTCCCCAGACTACCTTAAAATGTCAAATTCTTATTTTATATCTTGGTAATGACTTTAGTTGGACGCAATTATTCTTACGGGTCTTTTCCAACTCGAGCTATTCTGTGACTAATTCTACTACAACTGTTTAGGCTCAGAAAATGCTAGAGAAGAGATAAAGAGAAGAACCTATTCCTCTCTTTCACAGAAGAGCACAGAGTTCCCAAAAGAAAGCGAGTGTCACGTTCCCACATTTTGAAGCACAGTTTCTCTTTTAAGTTACGTGCATTAAGTCATACAAGACAGAGTGGGGGAGGCTGAAAACAACTTAACATGCTTTCCTAGTTCTCATCACCTACTCAGTAGACATCATTAATTTACACCACCAGACCTCAAGAGACACTATGCAGTTTATGCCTGACTTGCTCCATGGACATGACACATTTGTCTGTACCCTTTTCACTGTCTATGTCTTCCATTTGTAAATGCATTTGCCTCACTCTTTTTATTCCCCAGTATTGCAGCACAAGCCCTCTACTTCTTGTTCTACCCATAGGGACTGATCTTCATTCTCTTAACATTCAGGAATATATTAACAGGGTTATCATTTATCACCAGGGTCTCATTTTCCCCATCACACTGGATGTGCTCAGTCAGCTCATCATCTCCCTGCAGCTTTTAATTTCTAAGAAAATCTTCTAGCTGGTTTTGCATATTTTCTGAAATTGTTCTTAATATACAGATATTCCTTAAATAAGGAAAGTAGATGTGCACAAATAGTATAGTGAAGAGTTCTGCTATGCTGTGAAAAAAAAACAAAACAACACACCAGAGTAACTCTGTGATTTACTCCATACAGAACTTTTATCAATGCAATTAAACATGACACTGTTAGATGAAACAAGATGCACAAAACACATGTTTATTGAAAATATACATCTTGATAACAAGAAAAATAATATCACGTCAGAATTTCCAACAATCCTTGCTACAGAAAGTAAAATGAAAATTGGTAACTGTACAGAGCGCTGAAAAATTTCCCCTAATATCATATTTTCTTCCCATACTTCACTTGAACATTTAACCAGCACATGCAAGATGGACTGGAAGGAAAAAAAGAGGCCGAAAACCTAGCAGCAGAAACTGCTGCTGAAGATGACAGGGAAGAAACAACAGGGAAGAGACAAGTCAAGAATGAAAATGTGGGGATCTGAAGTAGAGAAAGAAGCAGCAGCATAAAAGGTTATTTAATCTCAGGTGAGAGCAGAAAAGGCATGGAAAGGATGAGGCCATAGCAGACAAAGAACAGAATAAAGAATAGATCAAAGAGATTAAACACAAAAAGTTAAGCAGAAAAAGTGGGAGAAGAGGCAATAAAGGGACAAGATCAGACACTCCAACTGGGAGTAGTCCCTCCCTTTCTTGCCAGTCTATCCTGATGCTTCCACGGGAGTCACTCCTTGCACAGATTGCCCCAGAAGGACAGAGAATGGATTGTCAGATTGCTGCTGCAGTTTGAGATGAGCTAAAAGCCTAAAAGTTGTGTTTTTAAAATTACTCAGTACTGGCTTGCCAAGTTTCCTTTTAAGACCTGTGTAAAACACGCAGGTAATGTAGTTACAGATGATTTTAGGAAATGATCTTGCATATAATCACAATCTAAAACAAATAAAGATACTGCAGAAGAGTATGGAAAAGAAGGTGAAGAAATAGCTGCACAGTAGTAGGCAATTCTCTTGACACCGAAACTGAACAGAATACTTCAACACAGCCACATGCACTCTGCAGTAAAGGGATTTCATCTGAAACCAAGATCTCTTTCTGCACTGATATAAGCTGTCATTTTATATTCTGCATCTCATGTCTGAAAAAGTATGATCACTAAACAGTATAAAATAAGAATAGAATTACAGATTATCTGAGAATGAACATACTATTCTCATATTGTAACCAACTGACTGTAGACCTTACAAAGAAAAATCTGTGGCCTACACACAACAACCATGCTTCTAACAGCTTTTTCTTATGACTGTCCAAGAAGTGCCTTTGTCACCCTACTTTTTGTGTGACCAAAGTTTTTATTTAAACTATTTGCTATTCACCTAGCCTATAAGGATAGTCTTACAGGGGTAACACATAGTCTGCTGTACAAGAGTCAATGAAAAACTCGTTCACTGGGCCTTATGAGGAGAAGCATGGACTCTTCAGTTCACACTTCATTCTCTTTCTGCTTGGTGAACGTGAAATAATTGAGCTTTCTACAGAAAGGGTGTCTTTTTCCCTGTGGCACTTTCATCACTAACTATTCTACCAAGCAGATGCAATTAGTGCCCACAGAGCGGTCTCAACACAGTCTTTTACTGGAAACATTATAGGCTGATGTGCTCAAAACATAGTTGGGAATACCATATAGAGCAGGTTTTTCACAGTGTTTTAACTTGTAACCATCAAGGTTAATTGTGCTTCTCCAATAAAAAGCTAATGGAGATAAAAATTCAAAGGGGACAAAAAATGCACTCAGGTATCATTCAGAAAATCCACAAAAGGCAAGGCAATCCAGTGCAACAGCTACCACAGTTCTGTAACTAGCTTGTTGTGCCTAACCATCATAAACCAGATCAAGGCTTTAAAAAAGGAATAAATTAATACAAGATCACAGTATTTTCTATTCAGAATACCCCAACTGAAAAATCAAATACTTCTAGAGACTGCACTGACTTTTAAAGATTTTTTTTTTTTCTGGAAATTACTGGAAACCTAATTTTAGTAGTGAGGAAAAATACCTGTGAGGAGCAAGAAAAGCCTTTCTGGATGCAGAGGTTAAACTGAGGATCCCACTGCTCTTGGCAAACAGCAGAGGCATCAATGCACAGCTGTTCAGCTCAAGGGGACCGTGAGGGAGGAAAAAAACAGGCAGAGAGATGGAAGCTTTGGGATGTGGGAGGGCTGGCTCGTGTCTGCATGAATTTTCCTATTCTGCTGTTGACCAGGCAGGCTGTGTGGCCCATTCCCAGGGGACCTATCCAATTCATTTCTTCTTTTCTATTGTTTTGGTTTTCTCTTGTCCAGCTAGCCCAATCTTTTCTTTCAGAGACAGACCACCCTACAAACTTCTTTGACATACATCTTCTTAGCTCTTGTTCTGGTGATGACAACATGATGCCTACCACAGTGAAAGAGCCACTTAATAAAGACTCGCCCTGCAAGTCCAGTGAACATTTTGGAGGAAAAAGAAAAAAGAAAAACAGAAATGAGAGAAATATGACTGAAGAAAACACCTTGATGCTTTTGAAAGCACCTGGAGCTCCTTTCCTCCCCAGCTTACATTCTGTCTAAGCTCTAGGTGTGTGCAGCCACATGTATGACGACAGCTGTTTGGGGAACAACTGCAGAGAAACTGCATGCAAAGAGCCATTCTGCCTCCTTGCAAGCTCGGCAAAGCAAAGCAAGAAGCAGGAGATGTTGAAGAGGAAGGGCTTGGAAATTGAAAGCAGAAAGCCTCTAGAGCTGGAAGCAGCCACAGGGCTGAAAGGGAAAGGGAAGCTGCAGGGCATGCTCTGCACCCTGCCCTGTGACCAGTGACATGAAGCACTGCTCCCAGCGCTGTCCCTCTGCCCCTCACTGAAGTGACTCAAGGGACAGTGGAAAAGTGGAAGGTGCTGGGACAGGTCTGTCTGAAATCCCACTCGCTTCTGCCTGCAAGCACAGCAGCCTCATGGCCGGCTGCTAGCAACATGGGCCTTCATCTTAGGGCTTTGGAAGCTATTTCTGAACTAACAAGGCTGACATACATAGTGAAGTCTAGTGACAATGAAACTGTTTACCCAGCAGGAGCTCCCATGTTAATTTGGTTTTGAAACATGTAAGTGCAACGAGCACGAGACTGAATTAAAAGCCTGAAAAAACAACTGCACTGACACACACCACTTCCAGAAGGAAGGCTGTGGCTCTTCTAACACTATGATTAATAAACCTCATGTTTAATAATGACTTACAAATCCTGTGGAGAAAAACCACAACATTCAGCACAGAAAGAGCTGCCAGGTGAATAACAAGGGCTCTAAAAAACTTCACGTAACTGACAACTCCATCTTTCATACCTACAAAATCTAGTCAGGAAATGAAATTTCAGCGTTGTTACGTTATTACTTCATTGTGATGCAGTGCTTTTCAGACACCACTGTCCCCCTGCTCCAAAGATGAAGCACAAGGACTACAATTACATCCATAACTGAGAAGCAGCCAGAGCCAGGGAACAGGAAAGCTCTTCTGTTCACCCGGAGCTCATCATGGAAGTTTGTTACCTCCATCCTCACTGTTAGGAGTCACTCCCATAAGCCAAATCCCCACAAGCTGGTATCAGATATAAAGTCACTAGTCACTTGTAGGTGAAAGAGCAGACAGCTCTCTGCCCAGCATGTCACCAAAGAAGCCCTCCCCAGCAGCCACTGCCACCGGAGCAGACTGATGAAGCAATAAGGATGGGTCAGGCAGTAACTGACATACATGGGAAGGAGGGATTGACAGCTTCTCAAAGGCCCCTCTGGGCTTATTTTCCACAATTACACTGCCCAAGGAGGAGAAGCTCCTTCAGCAAGATTCTCCATTCCCCTCCTGCCCTGCAGAGCTCCCAGCACACCACTCCTCATCCACCTCTGCAAACAAAATTTCCTAGAAATACCACTTTTGGAGGTAGCATCTGGCTCAGTCTGGTTTAAGAAAAGACAGATGACAACTAGTATTTACTTTCTAAATAATTTCTATAGTTTTACTCACACAGATATGCACACAGTTTATCTGTGTTTACGCACACCCTGCGCATGTTGACCTGTTGCAGAACAATACAGAATTAAACATTGCAAACATTAAACATTGTAAACATTATATAGTTTACATTACTCGAACCAAGTATAACTTTGAATTACTCACTGTCACCTTACATTTCTAAATGAAATGTGAAACAAATAACTGATTGCCATTTAATATGCATATTTAAGAACACAAGAATTTGGAAAGACTATATTAGGCACATTCTCATAATCTAAAAGAAAAATAATTATACTCTCTCTCATGGAGAAGATGAAATTACAGACCATGCAGGTAACCCTGGCTGGCATGAACACATGTAGCAGATCCTATGAGGAATTCCCAATTCAGGAAGAAACAGAATGGTACTGTAAAGCATTCAGGGAAGTTAGGAATCCTTAGGAAACAAATACTGAAGACAATTTTATTCTGGCATAAAGAACTCTGGTAAGTTAACTTTTTCTGGAGCCTTAGTTACTCAAATTCCTCCTGCCTACAAAAGGTGGAATAAACCATCAGGAAAATATCCTAAGAGCATTTAAGCTTTAGGAACAATAGATTCACAAAGTATTTTATTTAGAATATGCCTAAGAAGTGTAAATAAATAAAGGTACGCAAATGTTCATTGGTCAAAATGCAAATATTCTCTTTGCATCCAACAGAAAATACTTAGTTTCCTGAAGTATGTTTAGTTATTACTTTTTATTTTTTTATATCTTCATTTTACAATTTCAGCAAAAAAGGAGAATGTTACACAACTTATTTACAGTGTATCCGTATATTTCACTCATTTTCAAAATCTGTCACAAGTTTTTTTTCTTCCCAGTGAGAACTGAGCATAGAAGAATATCTTGCTTTGGCATGGGTTTCCTTGGAGCTTGGTGAAAAGGGTGGGAGAGATGAAACATCTTTGCATTTTATGTGAACACCCACACCCTGAAACACGTTAATGTGCACCACTGTGAGCTAACAGCACATCAGCTATGTGGGATTGGTGCCTGGCAGAAGGCAGTGGTCTCAGCTCCAAGGAAATGCCTGGGGCAGATCCCAAGGATCTTCTCACTCCTGCACAGACCTGCAATGTCCACAGCTTGCTAGATGCCTTAATATCCACTGCCCCTAAAATGAAGCCCTACAGGAGCCCTGATGGTTCTTTTCCAGGTGAGAAGTGACAATACTGTTGCAAGTAATAGGAATAGGAATTTTAAAACCACTTAAAGCCCAAGTAAACAGCTGTGAATAACCAAAACAGCCATTATCACCCATTGATTTACTGTGCAAGAGTGTTTTTCTTTATTATTTTTGTTTGTTTACTAAGGGATTTAAACCCAGTACTAATAGCACTGAACTAGCCAGTGGAAAAATTTTCTGCAACAGATGGACAGCCATTTCATTCCGGGTTCATGAGACCCAGTATATCTGAAGGAGGAGATAATTCCTTCCCTGAGTAAAGTGTTGGCTTTTTCACAACTCTTAAAAAGGGAAGTGAAGGTCATGAACTCCAGTCCCGCACAGCTACGCAGAGCTGCTGAGCACCAGGAGGAACATGGACTGTGCTGCTGGGTCAGTACAGATTGCCCCAATCACTGCAGCAGACTACAATCATAGATCTTCACAGCACCTCACGCTCAGTTCTACTTAATTTTGGACTGGAAGCCTAAAGCTTAATTTGTTTTATGTATTGCTTTTGGCTTTGTGGCAGTCTGGAACATACACATTACTATAAAGTAAGGTCTCATCCTGCCATGTTTCCATGCACAGTCTTAGTTCTTTAGTACTGCTTGCTTTTTTTTTTTTTTTTTCCTCTCTCCACTATTTGCCCCCAGGTTTGGCTTACTGATATCGAAGAGAAAGGTAACAGAGCTGCTCAATATGTATTTTACCAGGTGGTCACTGCCATCACCACTTTCCCTGTAAAGCAACTAGGACAGTGCTGGACTTGCTACTTGAAGAGCCTTAAAATAAAAAGCAGATCCCGAAGTGTTGAAAGGGCAGAGAGAATTCTGGAAAGATAGATAATTCCATAAGTTCTGTTCTCTTTTAACCCTCCTGTCATTACAAAAGATGGTGAAGTTCAGGCTATTTGAGCTGGCATTAAGTTATTTCTGCTCTTTCTAGACCTGCTGCTGGGTAGAAATAGAGCCTGTAAAATGTCATATTGAATAGAATTCAACAGCTATATTTCTAATATATATATATATATTTATAACCTACTGTGCTACCCTCCAAATGACTTTTCCTCTGCAAATTATCTTGCAAACTAGACTACATATGAAATAGCCTGTACTTATTCAAAGTAGAAAGCCAGGTGTGCAAAAACCCATCTGTGAAAAAAAGGCAAAGAATGCATACATTACTGGCTAATTATTAAAGTGTTGGCAATTAAATCTTTATAGAGGCAGGGCTGAAAATTTGAATCTATAAATCTGTTCTGCTAATGCAAAGGACAGGCTATGCATCACATTTACAGTGAAAGGAGAAGGTTCTGAGGGGTGGCTGAAGTAAATTCCTTTGAACAGCACAACCAATGTCTTCCATGTCCTTCAAAGTAATAAAAATCAGTGACAAGCCAAAATATCCCAGAGGTAGCAAGAGAGCAAGCAGAATATTTTCTTTTGACCTGAGCCAAGGTATGGAACAAATGTAACAACATTTTCTACAGAAGAGATAGTAAGTAACCACAGCTAGCGTGGTTCTAACTGCCTTGCGAGAAGTTTGCTTGACATTATAATAGAGAGGTAGAACTGCTTTTGTATACTGACAAGAAATACAAGCTTCTAGACACCCATCACACTGCACACTTCCTCAGATAATGACAATATACACCTCAAATAAGACACATGCATTGTAATAACTCTTAACTGTCTGAAATCATGACAAATATTTACATCTTTAAAAAGGCATCAATATTTTCTAAGCTCTAACTATTCAGGGCACCAGTGGTAACATTCATGTGAAAATGCCGATATCAAAGGACAAGCAGTGACTGGAAATTAAGTTGGAGAACAGTAGAATGAGGAGTAAATTCAGCACCTTCGCAATTTTTCCAGATACTGCTATCTCAGAACTAGCACCATAGCCATGCTATTAAGCTCTCCTCATCTTCTGGTTTCCAAAATTCAAACCTCCTTCAAAACACCTCAACACTAAAACAAAGATAAGCACTTCAGACATTTACCTCTTTAACGAAGAGATTTTCTGCTTTTTGTTCTGCATCTTCAGGTACTGAAGGATACAGTGTCCTGATTTCCAGTGAAATTGTGTCTATCTGACAATAAAAAGAAAAAAAAAGCAAATCAGTCAGAATGATGAAACAGCAGTTTTGACTCATGAATGCAAAAGAAACAGGATTATTACTGCTTGCATTTCTCAGTTATTCATACAGCCAACACACATGCACAGAAACAACTATAACCCAACTCTCCTTCATACACTACTAATACTATCAGCTAAAGCATTATTTACAAGCAAAAGCACCATTCAGATTTCCAGGAACAAGCTTGTTCTAAGCACTTGCTTCAGTCTCTGAAATTTCTGATAGGAAACGTCATAAATGGATAACATCCTAATTCTTCCTTACATCCATGCCTTCCCAGAGACTATACTCCAACTCTCACTGCATTATGTGCTTCCTCTGCTTCCCTTCTGCTCCTCCTGCATTTTCAGCAAAGAGATGTGGACATAGAATTAAAACCTCGGATTCTTTTGGGAGGAGAAAAGTCCTCACAACAAGCTACAAAAGGACTGCTGCAGGACAGGCTTGCAGGAAAGCAAGTGGGACCCTGAGACAGCCTTTCAAGTTGGGCACTTCCACCTGCAGGCACAGACACAGCAGAGCAGGTTCCATGTGGTGCATCCAGCAGTCTCCTCTTGGATCAGTGGACATTACACCAATGAAGCCTTTATTTTTTTTTCCCCTGAAAGAAAAGCTGCTGGCTGAGCTGGCTTGTCAGGACCAAGCAGGAGACCATAAAGAGAAGTGGTCTCCAGATGACCCCACAACAAGGCTGACTTCCCCAGTTTGCAACAGGCAAGAAAGAGGCCAGGTCCACCAGCAGTGCTTGCTGCATGGCTGCATCTCTCTGTGCACAACTCCGGCAAGTCAGCAAAAACCCACAAGAGGAGGTCTAGGGGGTACTTCGAGTTAATCCTTAGGTTAAAATAATCCTCTTTCCGTGGAGGTATTCAAGAACAGGTTGGATAGGGCCCTGGGAAGACTGATTTAGTGGTCGGCAACCCCGCCTGCAGCAGGGGATGTGAACTGGATGGTCATTTGAAGTCCCTTCCAACCTAAGCCATTCTGTGATTCTATGAGATCAGGCACACTCATTTTCTCCGTGGAAAACAAACAACCACCACCACACTCCAGCAGATTAGACTACTCTCAGTTACAATGGAATCACTCAACTGAAGATAACAAAGGACTGATGATTGACTTGGTGTCATCTCACACCTCACTGTCTCTTCCCTTACAGAATGGTACATGATTTCCACAGGAAGGCCCACAGTATCTGACCACGTTAGTATGACAAACCACTGCTTTCTACAGTCATGAAGCACCCTGTAGCATCCATGGCTGATAGCCCATGAGGATCTGTTTCATATCCTCAGACTAAACTGTCATTTTTTTCTCCACAAATCGAAGTACCCAGGCTGTATGTGACAATCAGCTGGTTATTACTGACTGCATTTTCCTATACAGCCTACATATTGGTTCCCCCTATGACTTTTTATGTGTGCAATTCTAAAAGAAAGGCACGCACCACACAGACAGGTGCAAACTTCATAAGATTCCCAACTTTCTCCTGTTTCATCTGGATAGTTTAGGATACAGCACAGTTAAAATACTTTGGGTCCAATATATAATGACGGTCCCTCGTAAACATGGGTTGTAGGGTTCCCCTCTTTTGTATTACCAAAGCCTATATGAAGAGAAAATTCATGCAGTCATTTAGTCTGTGACTAAGAGAGACAACAGATGGTGAAATATGGATTTTCAGTTCACATTTAGTAACTGTGAAAATGATTGAATCCTTCTTTGCTTAGGGACTTCCCAGCAATACTCATAACCTCCGGAAAACATTTCATTAACTATTTCACATATACATGACACTAAGTCCCTTTTTTTAAGCAATCCTGAGAGGATGCCATCTCTGAGCAGAGCTGAAAACTCCCAGACATTGCACCGCTGGGCTGGGGCCCAGCTGCCAGAAACAGAATCCACAAAACACGTAGGCTGCCCTTCCATGAGGTCACTGCTGCTAGAGACCAGATTTCCAGATGCAAAGCAGAGTGGGGATACAGAAAGGACATGTGTGATGCACTCTGCACCTCACACTCACCCAGACCAGATGGTGACTTAGCTGCAGAAACTGACAGCCTCCTCTGCTTGACTACAATTAAATGTATTTGTCCTGCATACTACACAGAAGATATTTTTCAGTATTTAGTTAAAATGAATTAGGTATAAAATATATATCAGTATACAATAGACAGCAACACACTGACTGAGACAGCTAAAAGTTTCCCCATCAGTGTTGATATGCCTTCCTGCCTCACAGAGTTTATGAGAGGAGCAACAAGACTGTGGCAGAAACAGAACTCCAACCCACTGCTGCACACCCAACACTCACCCCTGCTCTTCTCCTACACAAGACTGCACTTGAAAGAAAACAGAGCTGTGCAAAAACTAGGTAACGTGGGGCTTGGTTGCATTTGTGGGCTTTACCAAAGAATATCATAGGCTTATTTACATAGAACTGGGACATGACAAACCTTGTGTATTGTTATATTTAACCTTGCTTTAAAAACTACAAAGCACTTCCCTTCTGAGAATTAGTTATGATCAACCACTTTGCTGTGCAAGTCTGGCCACAAAAACACTTCTTGTTCAGAGCTGATTACTTCCAAAACTGAATGGCCTTTAAGGTGCATTTGTCAGAGTATTTGTTCAAGCAAAACTTTTTTACTTAAAAACGAACAAAAAACACAACAACAACAAAAAAATGAAGTTCAATATCTGAATAAATGCTGAAAAAATTGCAGGCTGTCACAGAATTCAGCATGTTGCTGAGTTATGATTGCAATCTAGCTTTCTGTTTAAGCACTTCTAGCAACTGTGTGTTAAGTCAAAGGTTAAAAAAAGCATCTTCTGAATTGAGCATGATGACACTGAGAATCAAATAGCACAGACATTAACCTAAAACCTGACACAAAGACTTTGTAGAAAGTCTTCTGGATATCCATTTAAAAAAAAAATCCCTATTCCAATAGTGATTTGAGGCACTCAACCAGTGTCTCATTTGCACAAACTGATGGCCCCAGCTGTCTGATTAGTTATAAGGTACAATTTAATTAAGCGCCCTTCCAGTACATTCACTGAAGACGACTGCTACAGTGAAAGCCACAGGCTAATATTGCTCCTTATCAATGGCTGATAAGGAATAATGTTTTCAGACAGTGCCTACTTTCCACTGACATGGCAAGTGTAGGACTTGAAAACGGAGTTCAAACACAGCTTGCCATTTCAAACACTCTCACTCTGACTCTATTCGAACATATCTTAGTCTGAAAGCATGGGACCATTGGTTAAATTTTTATACAGATGTATCAAAAAAAGATTACGTTTACTTCCAGAAAAAGCAGGCTTTCTAAGAGAGCTAACTGCACATAGACAGAAACATTCATATGTGTTAATGCTGAGACGAAAATGAATCTAAGCAGCTTGAGACATTGAATCTAAGTAAACAGGTTTACTTCAGTGAAAACGGTATCGAGTTAGACCATCAGCTTACAAAGCAAGGCCAAGGTGGAACTGAGGGCTGCTGCTAGCCCTAACCTCACCACAGAGCGGTGAATGCAGGGCCACAGGGACAGGACAGCATGCACAGTATGCATCTAAGGGAGAGCTTCAACATGTCCCATTGCTTGTAGGACCACACTCAGTGTGAGGGGCCATGCCCCCATGGTGTCTGCTTTGCAGACTGCTTTAGTTCTCTCTTTATAAACAGCTGAAATACATCTTTCTTAGCCTAGCTGCCCCTCACCATTCTGCTACACACAGCTGATGTGAACTCACATGTGGAACATCTCACACCTTGTTAGTCATGAGTAATGGACCAAATTTCAGTTCTTCTCTTATGAAGAGATACTGCTTACCACATGGGAAAGTGTTGGATAAGCCATGTGCTATTGAAAACAACCAGTAATCCACCACAGTAACTCTTCTGATGTCAGAAACAATACCAGGGTTTACAAGACTACTTCCAGCAAGACCCTTGCTCCCTCATTTAGAGCTACTTCTACAACACATGTCCACCATTTTAGACAAGGAAACAGAGTTGAACATGATTTTTTTCTACATTAAATCAAAGTACATATTAAATATTTTCAATTGCCTTTTTATGATTATTAATGTACATTAATGTATATTAATCAACATAAATTAACATGTATTTTCATTAAACCTCAACACATGCACATGATGCTGAGCCTGTTGTCATTAAGAGAGGACACTACTGATTCCACATAAGACTTGAGATCCTGGAGATCTAAGAAGGGACTGCTGCGGGTTCAGTGAATTTCAGAAGGATGGTGACATGAAGAAGGAATGGAAAAGTACTTAGAAAAGAATAGAGCAAGAAGTTTACTCAGAAGCATGCAGGTGCTTAGGAACACAAGTACAAATGTCTGATAACAGAGCCATACAGGACAAAGAGGGGAAATGCTAAAGGTGAGAGGGAGACAGATCTGAATGAAGTCATCACACTTTCATGGTTCCAGTACACACATAAGAGAAAAGTGAAAATATGGAATGCCAGACAATGGTCCAGTGGTAAAGGAAGAATGCAACCAGGTCTGGGAGAACAGAAGGTGGAATGAGTACTGTAACCCAAATAAGAGGAGTCTGTCAATCTACTAGCATCACTACGCACTTCAGTGAGCACAACAAGGACATAAACTCCCACTTACTACCAAGTACAACCCAAGCTCACATTCATGTGACAAGGAGCTCCTATGAAGCTGTGCCAATCCTTCCTCCACACAGTTGCTGCATTGCTGTGAAGTTTTGAAGTAGAAATTTCCACTGGCCACTGTTTCCCAGCAAAGAGAGCACATGAGTTCATGGGATTCAGGAGCAGATAATAGTGAAGCAAATCTGTGCACTCTTTTCCAAAGGCAAAGTGGGCTTTGGACAAGGCAGGAGGAGAATTAACAAGTAAGGATCAATGGTTGTTATTTTTTTAAAGAACTATTAGGCACAATCACAAAAAAAGGAAGCATCTTTTTCCTAGCTGGAGTTAAACCACGAAATGCATCTTTATAACACACGTGCCTTGTATTCCCCTGTTGAAATGCAGAGAAACAGAAGAGTATCAGGTTCAGAACAATATCAAGAATTCTTTACTGTCCTGTAGACTTATGGCAAGACACTAGAAGTGACCTAAAAAGGTCTTGTGAGGAAGCATGCCTTCTCCTAGAATTGCTTTCAAAGAGAAAGGAATTGGAGATGAAAGAATAGATCAGACAGTACTGCAGCTATGTAAATAATTTGTCCATAGATGATGTATGCAGTGAATACTACAGATCTGGAAATGGCCAATCATTATTAAAAATAGAATTTACTTTTATGCTCACTTCTTCACCTGGCACATTTGGTTGACTTTCACTCTGAAGAGGCTTTTGCCCATGGTGTGCTAACAAAGGCCCAAAGTGGGACTGCATCATCCCTGAGCCACAAAGTCTGAAGCAATTCTAATGGTTATTGTTTAACAGTAACACACACAATTTCCTGAGGCATTATCACATTAAATAACAATCAGAGCCAGCCTGAGCACCTCTTAATTCAGTCAGACCTGGATCTCTTTCTACTCAAATGGCTGACCCAGACTGCTGTGCACAGGTGATATTTCAGCAGGAAGGAGCAGGGCTATAAATAGATGCTCTGCAGATGAAAAACCTGTCTGCTTGGGAAGCTCTGCAGCCCTGCCCGGTGACATAAGCTGCAGTTGACTTCAACAGAAGATAACAACAACAAGAAAAAAAAACAGAGACAGATTTATTGCAAGGCTATGGACCCCATGTGTCACTGCCTCTGCATTTTTGTGAGTACAGGTCATCTCTAGTATGTAAGCAGTTCACTATGAGGTACAATTGTAAAACAATACAGAGAAAACAAAATAGAAGTAGCTACTAATGTCAGGCTGCAACAGCTGAAATGAAATGAAAATAAGGATGTGAAAATATAGTTTGACAGGCAGAGGTCCTGAGCAGTAGGACACAATTCTCCTTTTGCTGAGAAAAATCAGCTTCTTTTGCTCCACTGACTTGGGCTCAGTTATTCTAAATCCAGGGGCTCAAGGGCCTTGTGGCAGCACACAGTAGGTCTAGTCAGCTTTATAATGCTAATTTTCAATTTCATAAATTCACGAATGTGTAAAATGGATAAAGGAATTAGCAGTGATGGCAAAATGTATTCTGTTTAGTTCCTCCTCAATCCCACGAGCACATTAACTCAGTTAATGCCACCAAGGAAATAGATCCATTTAGTAAAACAAAGCAGTCTATTAGATTAATCCAGCCTCACAGGACAGAGGCAGTGTCATCAGCTGATGAGAAAGGCTCTTGCACAGTAACAGCAGTTACAGTCGGTCACAGATTGAAATGTATTTCCATTAGAGAACGCCTATTCATTAAAATCAAATCTTTTACAGAGATCGCCTGATTTTGAGGAAATTGCTATAAGGTGCAGGCAATCTGCCAGCTTACCTGCCTGGCAGCATGCCTCCCAAACCACCTTGCAGGCAGCTCTTGCCCTCCTGAGCTGCCCCAGGCTTCCAGACTCTTGAATCCTTCTCAGCTTGCCAGGGTCACAACTGGGAAGCCACAAATGAGGTTGGGCAGCCCCGTGGCAGTATCCACAGCCTCTCAGTGCCCCATCACAGGAGCTGCCTTGGCACTGGAGATACATACCCAGCACTCAAGAACAGCTTGCCAGGTCTCCATCCACAACTGAGAAAGCTCCAAAGTTAAACAAAATCAAGTCTGTTCAAATGTACTCTTCTTGTGCAAACTGTTGTTGGTAAATGGCGCAGTTTGGACATATGTTTCAGCTACCATCTATAAAGTCAAAAGCCATACTGGTCAAATACATCAAGTGGAATAGGATCAGATAGACTGTAAATAAGTTATGGAACTATAATTATGTTAGATTATAATAGTGGGGAGAAATTCCAACACATACTAAACTACCACTGTGTTGAGTGAACCAACAAGTATGTGTTACGGAATAACCTGTGTAGAGTTTCTGAAATATATTCTGGAAAACCAAAGCTTTGTGTTGTACCTATTACAGAACTATAAGTTCACTCATTTACAAATGTCAGAGGAAAAAAAAGTGTGAATTTGGTGGGAGACGAATAAGGAGTTATGAATAAATTAAGAAAAGTCTTAGACAGCCCTGGGGACAATTCTGTCTCTCTCTTTAGCAGTGAGGATAGAATAAACAAACAGAAGAGAAAAAAAAAGAGAAGAAGATAAAAAAAACAAAACAACAAACGTTTACTTCATACTTACTGAAAAGTCATCATCAGGGAACAATATCAGATCTTTAAACAGGCTATCTCCAATATTTTTCTCAATCTCTGTGATAACAGCTTCGTAATCCAAAGGCTCCAAGAGTTTTGGTTTTTCCTGCTGTAGGGAAAAAAAAAAAAAAGATCAGGTAATATCTCTACACTCAAATTCTCCTTTCTTCCCCCTCCCCCCATAAAATGAGATCATCTTCATTTTTACTCTTTTCATGTAAATAGGAATGACTTCTCTCCCCACCTCACTCTCACTTCCTCGCTTGCTGCAACAGAACTAATTTAGAGAAGTGGAAGCAAGGAACCTGGGCCAGTTGTGATGGTTATTCTTGAACTGCTAACTCAAAGGCAATTACTCAGCTCATTATGGAGACTAAACTGACCACATTAACTTGTGTGCCATTCTCAGAAACTCTCTCAAATTGATAGATGGGCACAATTTGAAATGAAAATAGATACCATTTTGAGCTAACATTTTGGAGAATAAATAATCTACTCTACCAGCACTTGATTCCATTACTGTGAGCTCAATTCTTCATTCTCCTGCACAGTCCCAACTGCTTGAACTGTTGATAGGTTGTGCCATCACACAGTTTTACTGGGTAATAATCCAAAGTTACTCTCTTGGAATAAATTACCTGGAATTCCCATGGTTTCTCTTGTCAGAACATAGTTTAGTTTAGTTACAATAGCACAATTATTGGTGGAGACAGTGATAAAGTAAGAAACTCCCACAGGAACAGCAAAACAAAAGTAAATTCACACGGTCTTGAAACACAACACAGAAACAGAAAAAGGGAAGCCCATTTGACATGCAAGAATACGTTAACCAGAAGTATTAGAGTAACAACACTTGCTTAATTCAAAGATTCTGCAGCATCAGAAAGAGTAAATCAGAAGGAGCAAGAGAATTAGTAGAAGGGACGAAAAAGGGGTAAGAGAGAGAACAGAGGATCCCAGAGGAAAGCAAATGCAGAAACAGTTTTGTAGAACAATTCTGCCTGACACAACAAGAGTCATTAAATAAGCTGCATTTTACCTGCTGTTCTTGCACTGTGCTGTTCAGAATAATGTAGTTTCCTCTCCCTCTTATCTAGACCAAAACCATGGTGTATCAGAAAAGTAAGCTTCCATATCTCCATATAACCAATTTCTCCAAAGGCCAATCTGATGACTGTCCACTATATACTGTTGTATAAATTGTATACATGTGGTCCATTATGCATGTGATGGTGCAAAGATATCACTCAGCTACCACTTTTAGCTTTGTTCTTCAAAGTTCTTATTTTTTCAGTAATTACAGTCATCTCAAGATTTTTTCCCTAGTGCATATGTACACTCTTTATATACATCAAGTTCAAATCTTCCTTTGGTATCAAATGGGTCCATAAAGAGTTTTATTAAGCATCATCTATACAGCCATGCAAAATAGATTAAAATAGTGGGACACACACACTCCTAGGAAGTTGTTCAACTGCTGACCAAGGGCTTCCCAAGAAGCAGCCAGACTAGTCCCAGCTCAGAGCAGGGCAACTGGAGTCAGGCTGCCTAGGAACTTGTTCAGACGAGTCTTGAAAACCTCCAAGGATGGAGATGCAATTTAAAAAGTTGGAGTGGTTCCTTCAACTGCTCATGTCTATTAACTCTCTTTTCAGTCTATTAACTGTCTAAGCTGTGTTCATCGGCTTAAAGTTAATAAACTCCTAATAGTCACTAGTACTTAGCATTTATAGGCCAAAGGCAATATCTACTGTTGTTGAGACACTAAAGACTTATAAAAGATACAAAGGATCTACACATAACAGTAATAAACAGAACTTTTTTGGTGAGCTCTTTCCCAAGGAAACTGGCTCATTAATATTGCTTTACGATGTGAGGGAGAGGGAGAAATGAGAAACAATACTTGGTCTACTCTCAATACGGTGTAACTATCAACACCAGGAAGCCACTACAAGAGCTAACTATATATGAAGAAAAAAACAAAACAGAGGGATTCTACCACATTGATATAATGCTAGATTCCCCCCTGGATGAACCTGGAGGCAAGCACAGTTCTGTCAGATTTATGAAAAGGATGATGAATTAGAAATGAAACTTGGACTGTTTTAAAGGGAAAAAGCCAAAAACACCATATCTAATGAAAGGACATTGTAAAACAAAAGGCCCTAAAGAGAATAAACAGCTTGAAAAATTTACATTATGTGACAGGACTGCACAACGGAGCGATGTTCAAGAAGAGGCAACCCAACAGAACACTTGAGACTTCACATCGCTCCAGCCACATCACCTCAGACTGCCACAAGCCAGAAGTGGGTCCTGGACTGTAAGAGCTGATGTGTTAATATCCAGCCCTGCTCAATAAACAATCAAACTGAAGTACCAGGAGTATTCTTTAGCATGGTGTTTCAGCATGCCATCTACCTAGAGCAGACCTTCACAAGAACACAAAGGGCTCATCCAATCATTGTACCACACACAGCTCCCTCTCACTTCCTTTCAAGTTAAGTCACTGCAGTATCCTTTAGCCACAATTTCTAGACTCTCCTCCATTATATCTATATCTCTATTTATTAAATATTGCAAATGAGACCTAAATCTCAACAAGTTAAACAAGAAGAGGAAACACCACTGACAAATGCTGAGTGCACCACTAACAATGCCCAAGTCTGAAAATTAAACTTTACTGTTTACATTTTGAAGAAAGCAGATTTGTAGTAGAGTTACTGTTATCTTCTGTAGAATGCCTCAGAGCAACCACTTGCAAGGAAACCCAAAGTAAAATGAAGAAACACATGCACTGATGTTTGTGAGGTACAAGTGTTTCATGAAGGCATGTTTACTGTGCAGTGGTTTTACTAAAGCACATACATTTCTGCAGAAAGTTCACATTAACTACACTGAGAACCCTCCATTCTAAAATCAGATACCACAACACTAATGGTTTTGTAATAATCTCAGGTTTAAGTAAGCCAGGCATGCCACTGTAACCATGAATGTCCACCCTCCAAAAACAGAGACGTGGTAAGACAATATTAATCTAGGTCTTGTGCTCTTGAGAAACTTCATCAGCATCAACAGTACCTTTCAAAAATCTTTAAAAAAGAAAATAAGGCAAGCAAGCAATATAAGTAGCTACCTTTCTACTGAAGTTACAGTCTAAGAAAGAGCTGGGAAATTCCACCAATTTTTGGACACTCTTCAAATATGGGGGGATTCCCATAAAAATGCACACAGCACTCGCAGGTTCTCTACACAGATGGGAACTACCCTCTTTGCCGGGACTGAGAGAATGAAGAGGTATTTCTTCTTCCCCCTGGAAATCCCTGCAAGGCTGGTGTGGGTACTGCTACATCTCCTGCAGATTCACTGATACAGTCAGAGAGATGCAGGTGGAGGCAGGGCAAGTCGTGCTGCCTTGACCTCTTTTCTCCTCAGGAACACAGCACTCAGAAAGCTGCCCCGATAGACGCCTGAAACTCTCCAGCGCCAAATGTCTCCTCGACAGTTGCAAGGTCATCTGTGCGAGGCAAGAATGAAACTCAAGAAAACCCTGAAGCGGAGAAACAGAGCGTATAAACATCACTGTTCCCACAGTATTAATTCTCTTGCTCTCAGTACTGCAAAGCACACAAGCTGCTATAAACATTTTAACAGAAGTTAACAGAGAAACCCTATGAGAAAGAGTAAGCATTTAGTTGCATTCTGGATGTAAGTAGATGTGACATTATCCAAATTAGTTCAAAGCTTTCCAGTGAAGAACTTCAACATTTATAGTGATACTGATGCAGTGACAAATGTTATTATCCCTTCTATGACTTTACAGCAAAATCCTGCATGACGGGCAATACTGTATTATTTCAAGTCTCATAAATCAGAGTTAGAAGTAATAACCCAAATTCTTCCGCTGACACCAAGCATGATAACATTATAATCACGAGACCTCTCTTTAGAGGTTTCTACAGATTGAAATATCAGGAATCCTACATGCTCCTATAGATCCTAACACTAAGCACTGTGCACAACCCCTGTCCTCTGCAGAGCCCATCCTTTATATTAAGCAGAGCCAGGTGCTCCAGCTCTCTGTGTTACACTTATGACAGGAAGCAGCAGCTGTTCCAGTCAGCAGTTGCTCTCAAAGATGTGGAATGACTGTTCAGTTTGCTTGTTACAGGCAGACTGAAGCAGTGATGTGGGGATTAGCAGATTTCTGCCTGCAAGTGCTAGCAGAGATTTGTAAATGAGTAGGGCTGATTTAAAGCTTTAATAATCAGAGCACTGCCTCTCCTCAATTTAACTTCTCTGCTCTTTTTGGAAACAGACCAGCCAAGCAATCTGTGTGCCAAGATCAAATTATGCTGGCTTGGATTTTTATAGTGCTTTTTATATTCTCTATCTCAAGCGAGTAATGAATTATTTTCTGTTGTACTGAAATGGCTGTGACTGCATGTAGCAAAAGGCACTCTCCAACTCCTCACCTGCTCCAACAGCCACAACAGAACCATTTCCCTTACACACCAACGGAGCTGCTGAGCATACCTCTGCACATTGCTAAGCCAGTTTTTCTAAAACCCTTTGGGATGGTTGTCACTAATAAGCACAGTTAGTTACCACCTCACTTTGCAAAGGTGGAGCAGCCCAGAACTTCACCAGTGATGTGTCATCTGATCGGCGCCGTATAAATCCACCTTCTTGAATGAGACCCGTGCTATAATCTTCTGATCCAGATACAACAATTTTTTTTTCTCATCAGTAATGACCCAACAAATCCACGTTATTTTACAGAAACAGATATGGCACATGGCTTGCCTCCAGCTGCAGAGACACTATGTGCTGATGCTAGTACATACATTTTCTTCCTAATTTTTGGATAAAATGGCTTAATATCATCCTCCTGAAGTCATATTTCCATGAACACTCATAAAAGGAGGAAATGATGCAACTGAGACTAGCAGTCTATGGATGGTCATCCCAAGCACTTCCCCATTCTAAAAATAATCAACACCAAATACTAAGATTTTTCTAATGCTTTAAGATCTGGTCTTTGCTTCCCAGACACCAAATTCTGAGTATCTAGAGGTTCTGATTTTATTACAGATGTTTAAATAAATATCTTCTGTTAAAGTACTCACAAAAGAAAGGAGCAAATGAAAGACACAGCTACAGAGAAAATAAATAATTTAAGCTGATGGGCTCTTGTTACATGAATAAATATACCTTCAAGAAAGGAAGATCCACCATGCGTTCATAAAAATTGAGAAGAATTGTGATGACAAGATTGACCAACATCAGGCAGGACTGATTTTGTATTTCACTCAAGTTATAGCTTGCATAAAACCACAATTCATTTGAGTATACCTTTGAGATACTGAAAAGGACATGCTTACAGGATAAAGGGCTAGCGACTGAAATAACAGCACCATTTTTTTTTTAGTAGACTTCACAAAACCACAACACTTTTCAATGGTATTTTTAACTAAGCCCGATCCTATTAAAACTCAGAGCAGTAAATTAATTTCTGAAATGGCATCAATGTAAACCAGTTCTCAGACTCTTGTTCTTCCATTCCCATCCCCAGTTATATCTGGTATTGAACACAACTTTAATTTTTTATGTAGCTGATATATAAGCAGTTAATTTTATTCCACCAGGGTGGGCCAATTTAAATTAAATATTTCTTGGCCAAGCTATTAGAACCAAAGCTAAAGAAGAGCCAGGACTCCATGAGTTTTGGAGAAGGTGCAGATTACGGGCTGGATTTAACCCTGTCTTCAGACTTGCTGACAATGTAGGCTGCACAGCAGCTCTGATGAATGTGAATGCCTGAATATGGTTTAAAGAGCTGTAGCAGAGGCTAGATGACCATCCATGCTTTATGGAGCCACCAAAAATTGCTTTTTGTTGCAGCAGTGTATGTACCAATTTGCCTTTGGGAAGTACAGTGGTGACCCACATGCAATGCACTGTGCGTGCACTTCCCCACTAGATGTGCATCCCAGCTCCTGTAGGCTTGCTCAGCTGCAGGGACAGACAGGTCGCATCAGCTCCACATGCCCTCACCCCACAAACCTGACCTCACTCTGCTCCCAGCTCACCCCACACTTGCCAAGGGATCATTAAACCTTTACAGAAAACAAGTGTCGCATTTCAAGCACAGGAGAAAACATTCAGGGTATGCAGAAGGTAAGCAGGGAGGTGCCAAGGAAGCACAGTGAGAACTAAGAGACAGATGGTCACTCCTTTTATACTAGATCTCACAATTTTTACAGTTGCTTGGCCCAGTATGCAACTGCTTGCATTCAGCAAATTCTCTGGTCACGTTACAAAGGCTACAACAGTATGTGATCCACAATCAACAGATTTGTCAAGATCAGTTCTATGAAGACAAATTTAAGTGACAGCTCCTCCCCTTCTACTCTCCAAGAAGTTCACTTGTCAGGTCCAAAATGTTTGATTTGTAATATCCTTCACCGAACTTGGAGAACTGCACTTGAAAGGAATCCAGACAGCCTTTCAGAGCTGCACAGCATAGCTGATATACTCTTCGGTGGCAGTGGTGGGGCTGACAAGCCAGTAAATTTCATTAAAGGGATTGCCAGTTCCCACACAATTCTGCAACACAACTAACTGCAAAGAAATACAAAGATCCAACTCCCCAAAATTCTTAGCAATTCAGAAATTAGTTTCCAAAATGCTACAGCGTCTATTAACTTAATGAATACAAAAGCAGAGAAACCTATAGAAGACCATGATGAGAGAAAAGTGAAAGGGATTTTTCTTTCATTGACTTCTCTTAATTCAAAGAGAATTCAGACTGACACCAATCAGGGATTTGCCTGACTCAATCTGACTTATCCTGTACAAGTACAGCTTAGGATGGGATGAATTCTAATTGCTTACCTTGGAAATTATCATCACTTAAGGATCAAAATCAATAAGGTTCTATTGTGCCTGTTTTTCAGCTATAAAGGTTACTGCAAGAGAACGCAGAGTGCATTTGAAAAATGGAAATTCTCCTTGCTGAAAGCTAACCCTGGCCATGGTTGCTCTAACTGCTGTGGCCAGATGCAGCCTCAGTGGCACACACACACGTAACTGCTCCAACAGGCTGAGCAATGAGCCCTGCAACAGAGGCAACCCAAACCACAGGGACCTGTTCTCAGACACATCAGTGACCAACTGCCTGCTACTTCTTGAATTACAATTAATTGTTGCTTTCAATATGAATTCTGAGAGCACTAGGCCTACTAGAGCTACGATAAGAATGGTTAAAACCTGAAGCCACACAGTGCTGCCGGTGCAGCAAAACACCCATGGGGGCTGGGATGCTTCACTTACTCATAAGCATTTCCTGAATTCTTTTTTCTTAGCCATGAGTGCTTGCTTGCTGCAGCAATTTCTGAATCTGGGCAATACACGTGTGTGCATCTTCAATCATTAGCATTTTAAATTTAATTTAATTATTTTAATAAATATTTAAGGTCACAAGAAAGAAACCAACTTGCCTCCTGTCCTTGCATGGTATCTGAAAGCCCTTTGTAGGAAGGAGAGTATCTTTACCGCGCCACTAAAAACCACAATCTCTAAATTAACTGCTGCATTTCTTAAAAATGTCAAAAATGACCATTTCTAAATAGTAAGTACTTCTGAAGCCTAGACCAAATATTTGTCCACAGGTCATTTCAGGGGAAAAACAAGAAACTCGTATAAAACACCTTAAAGTTGATTTTAAATTTAATTTATGCAGCCCTCTAACTTGGCACCACTCAGCCACATCATTCCTCTTAGCTGACCTTAGCCAGTTAGAGAGCCAAACAGTTTTCTCTAAAGCTGACCTATTCTTAAAGAAAGCCAAAGGTGTCTAATGGGTAGGATGATGTGCAAGAAGCTTGGGAAGGTTGGATGGGAGCTGAGGGGACGTGAGGGACCCTCCAGGAGTTGGAGTACATCAAATGGGGAAGGAGATGTGAGCTATCCTGCCTGCACAGCACAAAAGGGATGCTGTGTTTGCCAGTCATGTTTCCTTTTTCTAGTATGATCTCAGCTGAGCAGACTCATGACTGCAAAGAGGAACATGAACAAAACCGTCCTGCAGCTTGTACATAGTGAGTTTGACCAAAGCTTCAAATCTTCCAGTGCAGTTTACGTCAACAGTACTGCACATGTGCTGAAAAAGACACCCCAACACCGTAGTCCATAGAAAACCTACATGGGGAAAAAAAGATGCTCCCACTTTTTGCACTTAAGTGCCAATTAGATGACCCTCACAGTAAATGGGGAAAACCAGCTCTGACAGCCATGTTCACATGGATAAAAGCACTGCTTACAGTAACAAAGTCTCACCAAAATAGTTCCTTCCTTCAGTCCAAACTGGACAAGTGAGGGAGACGCAGTGATCCACATGTAGCCGTCTGTGTACAGGTTCAGAATAAGTTCAGAAAGGAAGATGCAAGCAACGATGCTGCAGGGTTATACTCCACCAGCTGCATCTGGCACAATCTTGATGCTAGAGCAGCTGTGCAATCTACAGAATACAGTGCACAGCACTGAATTGCCTTTCAAAACCATTTTAATTTACTTCAAAAGTAAAGGTTTCTTTTTAGTTGACTTTTTAAGTGTATATATGATTTTTTTTTGTTGCTTTCTTTTGCAGTGATTATTTAGAATCCCCCAAAAAAGCTGTAATATCCATTCATTAGAACATGCTCCGACACTAAATGCTTTGATCACTATTGTAAACTGCATGATGAAATAGCACACAATGGTCAACTACATTAACAATTTTCACTTAAATACCAAAACTTAGATGTATGGAGTCCCAGACTTGCAAATTGAGCACAACATTTTCAAAAGGGGTTCAACGACTTCAGAAATCTCTCAGTCAAAAAAAACAAATCTTAAAAATGTTTGCATTAACCCCAAATAAACTCTTCAAAAATAAGATTTGATTTGTAGAGTGACTTCACAGTAAGTCAACATCCTATGGCGACAGGCCTCATGTATGCTGCCCTGCTTCATAATAGTCAGTAAATACCTTCCTTTGTCTAACTACACTATAGTTATTCATCTCTTCAGGAGTTATGGATATTTTTTGTGCTACCTATCTGCCTAAATAATCAAGTTTGCATTTCTGCTGAGGATTCATCCATAAACGTTACTATCATTCATGCATGATCAGCATAAACTCAGCTCTCCCAGTGACATGAATTTATAATCATTTCACTGACATCTACCATCCTCCCAATCAATTAGCTATCAAGTCAGTCACATACACAATGTGAACAAGAACATAATCTGGTCAACCACACAGAGTTCCATCAACAATCTATAATCAATTAAAACTAATTAGATTATTATTAGTCTTACAAAAGAAAATCTCCAGCAAATAATACAAGTCCTTCTACAGAAAACACAGGTCTAGCTGTGGTGTAGAAGAAATGCTGTCTTTAAGCAAGGACCCCCATCCAGAGGCCACGGGTGTTAACAGCACTGTGAGACCCGCAGCACTGCCGGTACAACTGGTGATGAATACAGGAGAGAGGAGCTCCTGGCTTGGTAACAAGAAGTACTCATAGGCCAACAATTTAACATGCTCCAATTATGAAATATTGGGTAGAATGACACGGGTCATAAACCACAAGAGTAAAGCCAAGTGTGCTTGTGTTTCCCAAGGGCAAAACATGCTATTGAGAAATCCATCCACAGAATAACATGACACAGTGACCCTATCTCTGTCTATCTTCTGGCTGAAAAGAAATAAAAACAAACAGATTCCCCTGAAAACCTAACATATATCCCACGTATTATAACAGCCAGACACTTTGCAGAAGTGCAGTGCACTGCCTGCAGGCAGGCTACTGATTTATTGCTGATATTTGGGCTTTGTTTTATTTCTAACCACACTTTCCTGCAAGCCTTCAGCTGCTTCTAGGGAGCACTAATCACATAAAATCAGAATCTGTACAATAACAACAAAGCAGCCAGGATTTATCAATAAAAGTCAAGTTGCACTGCCTACGTCCTAACAAGTCTTGTGAGCTGCCAGGGTTAGATGCTCTCAACAGCAGCATCAGCCTTCAGCCCTGAGAATATGAAGTACAATTTTTTTTTTCCCCACCAAAACAAAAAATATAGACTGGTAAAGACTTATGAATGAAAAAGCTCATGATTTAAAACAATTTATCATGATGTAATTATCATTATCAAGGGAAAATAGGCCTCCTTAAAAGCTTAGCCATGGAACTTCCTAAAATATCAAATGCCTTCAGTGTACACAAGCATGTTTTTTTTCGTGGTTGTTAACTATCAAGAATGTTATACCTTTCAGGTATGCATCCCTAATTCTACTGAATTTTGGAGTCAATTTCAAGGAAACAAGAGCAGACTCAGACACCTTGAAGTTGTAAGGTAAGTTTTCAGTGGTAATCACTCAGCTGCGATGTTTTGAGTCCAGAAGACTGAAACACTTTGCTCTTTGGAAAATCCCAACAGTTACTCAGGGACTTTTAAAGCTGAGAACTTCTGAAAAAATCTATCACTGCTCGAAAGTTAACTTAAAACCTCTCTAGCCCTTGGTATTTCCAACTGAATGACACCAGGAACTACATCATAAAGTATCTGCATCTGAAAGATCCACTTCCATATAATAAAATACAAACCCAAAATGGCAGCTGGTCACAAGCCAAACGCAAGTACTTTACTACTAGATGAACCACAGGCTATCCTAATTTATCTGTTACTAAATGTTACAATTGCATATATACTTTCCTTCTTAAGAAGGCTAATGAGAATAATCATCTTTGGTGTATTATCACTGATCATTTGTTACATTAGCATGAAGAACAGCCTTCAGAAATCCCCCAGAGTGCACACAGAAACACAGTCTAATTTGCTACACAAAACTATAGAAGAAAACTGAACACCTCTTACGAAAAAAAGGATCCATTCTCTCCAAATCATTATCAGAGAAACTATTAAACATTTGAAATCTAAAGCAACGTCCCAAGCTAAGAGAGTACTCTGAAAAACAGTACTTGTTTGTCTTCTCACAGGAAGGTTCTATGTGTTTCACCTAAAACTTTCCTATAGTTTCACTTCTAGTTGAGAAAGTTTAGGCACAAAATAGATAACATAAGCTGCCTGCTGCCAGACCATGAGTTTCAGAAAGTGCAGTCCCAGCTCAGTGTCACTGTTTGGTTTGATGGGGCAGAACCTTGCTGCAGCTTTCCCCCAAGGGCACTGGCACTTTCCCCATTTGGTTGCTGCAGAAGGACAGTGGTTTTCTCCTGCTCCTGGTCTCCAAAGACACAAATTCTACAGAGCAGATTGCAAAACGTGACGTGACCTGAAATCATGCAGAACTTACTACTCCAGAGGCGCCATTATGGATTTTCACAGAACTGCCAATCGTTTGTTAGCAGGCATAGAGACATCATCACATTATCCTGCTGTCAGCATCTGTCTGATCGACAAAACAATCATTACGTTGGATCATCTAAGTCCACCTATGGTGAGTACTGCCCACTAAACCACATTCCACAGTACCACATCTTCTTGGTTCTTGAGCACCCTCAGGGATGGTGACTCCAACACCTCCCTGGGCAGCCTGTGTCAGTGCCTTACCACTCTTTACATGAAGAAAAATGATGCTACTTAGTTTCTCTGATGTAAACTCCCAGAACTCCGCATGCTTCAGACTTAAAAATAAGTAATCATTCCACCACGTACCTCATCCTGCAGTCTGATGAGATTCAGTCACCCCCTATACACACCAAGGACGAAGTCCTGCTCTCCCCTATTTGAATTTGACCTGTAATTTCCTAACAATTTTGTAGTAGAAATGAAAGGACGGAGGAATACTCAACGCAGCTCAGCCTCTGCATTTCTCCCCGATTCACTCGTCTAATGGTCTTTCTCTTCTTCCTCAGCTCACTGGGCTCCCTTCTGAAAACTCGCCCTCGAAAGCTCATGGTAACAGTAGGAATTCAAGCAGCAAACAAATCACTCTTTAAAAACGTTTCTCCTGTAACCTCTTTGCTTCAGCAGCTTCAGCGTAACAAATGAAAGCTACTGATACCACTCAATGGGGAAGTACGGCTAAAACTTACACGCTGTATCCACAGAAACTGAACAGAAAGAAGAAAGCCTGCAATAACTCATTTCTTCCTGTGAATTATGTTCTATTAAAGCAACAGTGTCTCATTAAACCATAAATGCACTCACCCCACACCCCCAAGGTTTTTATGTAAATCAAAATAGGAAGTTGTAGGAAATAAGCTTGCAACTGAACGTCTGCCTTTGCCGCAAAAACCATTACATCCTTTCTCCTCCCCGATTTGAAAGTCACGATGGCTGCACTCCTCTTTCATGCACACATACGCCTCCAAGCAAAGAAGCTCCTCATTAAATGGTGATGTGCTGTAGCACTGGTAAGCAGGTCTTGGACACAGGCCTGGCAGAGTACGTAGGTGCCCCTCAGGACCGGGATCAACCTTACTTTGTATCAAGGTAACAGTTCCCTTTTCAAAGCAGTGCAAAATATCAGTAAGAGGAAGCACCCTGCAAACTTATGCATCTGCAGACAGCTACGAAATGGAAAAAAAATGGGGTGAAGTTCAAAATATCCTATACATGCCGATAGAACAATTCACTATGTATCTTCCAGCAAAGCCAGCACTGTGGTGCCCAGGAGCCATTGGCACAGGCCCCTCGGGGAGCAGGGCAACTCCGTGCCCCCCTGCCCTGCATGGAACAGGGCAGCCTGCCTGCTGCTGAGGGGGGGATGCCCAAGGTCAGCTGTCTGTAGGCTGACAGGGCACAATTGTCTAACACAACCCAACAAACCTCCTCAGTGCCCACACATGTGCACACGCACATACGGTCCCTTCTATTCTCCTTTGTTCAGCAGAGGGCTTGCATTTCCGTCTGCAGACCATCTTTGTGGGATGTCCATTAGTCTTATGTTCAGCTAATCTTAGTTTGCATAACCAAGAGAATAAACCGTTTTTCTACTCTTTCATTCTGAATATTTTGCATATTAAACTATCACTCATCTTCTTCATAACTCATTTCACTTAAGTATTCAGAGATCTGCAATGATGCCCCTGAGTGCTGACCTTTTTTTGTTTTTGTTGCTTAGTTTTTTTTTTCCCTCTTTGAGAAAATAATTGTGAATTCCAATAACTCTTTCAGGCATTTTTCAGCACTAGTAACATCTGATCCATGGTAACAAACCTCTGCAAAATTTCCACATGGTTGTTCCATAGGCAGAATGCCAGGGACCCAGTCACACTGAGCACAGCATATATAACCTGAGCACTACATAAACTTATCCGTCCCACAATTGCTTCTGTCTTCTGCAGTTAGAGTACAATGCAGAAATTCCATGAATTAAAAAACTATACCAACAATATCCTCATCTCTCAGCTTTGTGTTTAAAATCATCATCTCCTTGAAACTGAATTTCAGCAGTCACGCGGCAGGCTGGCAAAGACAGATTTCACTGTGCTCCCACTTAGCAGTGAAAAGCATTCATGTCTGGCACTAGAAAAGACAGCAAAAGTCCTTTGCCAAGGTATGCAGACATTTCAAGTGGCTACCAATATAGAACCACAACACTAACCAAGTTGGAATCGCCCTTGTTTTCTTTCCAACCACCACGCTATCTTTACCGAGTCCCGAGTGCCTCTCATCTAACATAGTGAATGCAGCTGCCAAGATAAAAGGTCCTTGCCAAAAGTTAAATTTAATGCTGAATCCATCAGCCCTGTTGACTTAACTTTAAGCAGATATCAGTTCCTCTCAGAGGCTCCAGAGCATATTGACTCCTTTCTGTAACTCGAGCACACACAACAACCTCCAGCTCTCCTTCCCTCAGCCTCCTGCAGCATTGCCACAAGCAGGACAACTGGCACCTCTTGGCGAGGGTTCCTGGCAAAGGCAGTTCCTTAAACCCAAACCATGCAGCACAGCCCAAAGCAGAAGATGGTTCCCTTCTCAGCCAGCTCCTGCAGCCTGCAAAAGGCCTGCAAACTACTGCTGCTCAGTTCAGCCGAGGACTAAATTTAAACGCACATTTCAGAAACCTCAACTCAGCACTCGGCCAGCAAAAGGTTCTCTCCTATGTTTTCTGCCTCCAGCACTGATGAGAAGCCCTTCTAGGGCACCTTCCCCCCATTGCTTTCCAAAACTTTGATGAACTTTATTTACTCCCAAATTATACAAAAGGTGAACTTGGGTTCAAGTTTCCGGTTGGTCCTCACCCAGTTGGCTTCACTATCTTTTGCCCAGCAGATTTTTAGTCTTTGTGTTAATAAAACTCTCTGCCATTTCTCTGACAGCTAGCTTTGCAGATTCTATGCTGAAGGCACTGAACACTGTAATTTCTCAACACCATGTTATTTCATTGCTTCAACCTTTAAATGCCAAGTAAGCTACAGTATTCACACAGCAATATAAACAGAATTAATAGTGAACAATCATGAATAAAGGCACCACTTTCTTCAGTGTTTTGAGAGCATATCCCTCTGCACTCATAATGGGAAATAGGATCACCAACTATCTAACAGTGTTCCACCCTGCAGCACAAGTGCAAAGCAAACTTAAACAGCATAGCCATTAGCACTTTTTTTTTTTGACAAGAGGATCACAAATTCTTTAATAATTCTTTTCTTCTGCTTTCCTACATTTCTTATATATCTTGTGTCCACGTTAATTTATTTCTTATTTTAATCTATGCATTGACATGCTTCGTTGACTTTAGTTTGAATCTATGATACACAGTGACTTGCAAAAACATACTGTTGGAAAAACTAATCCATTGCCACAGTATGTCATTCACTCTCTGGAAATCGAATTTCACTAGAGCGTATCAAGCAGCCCTATATGAAAATTCAGTTCTGAAAGTACATAGTTTCAACTAACATAAAGCCACTTCCAAAAGGTCAAAATATTTGATTTGCTGAATATTCCATTTGTATATACTGAATTCATAATAAGGCCCTCCCAAATAATGTAATCTTCTCCCACCAAGAAGGATCAAAATAAAGCATCAGTTCATGCAGAGATCAAATTCACAGCAAGTTTCAGGGAATGAATAGTTCCCTCTGGCTCAGGGTCTCCGTCCGGGAAGAATGCTGACATGCAGAAACACAGTGTAAGTCAAAAGCACAGTCTTGATTTATGCTCACGTATACACAAATAACTGTACACCCACGGTCATCTGCATGGTCGTATTGCAGACTCTGAGTTTTGTCAATACTACAATTACATCACTAAAACAGGCACACATACAGAATCGAATCAGATGGGACAACCTCCAAGAAAGAAGCACAGGAATGCTCAGAATGAGAAAGGCAAAAAAAATAATGCAGAAGAGCGTGTACTAACCAAGAGGTCATGTTGAGCAGCCTTGGGTGCTCTCAAGCATGCATCAAGATCCATTACAGAGGGAAAAAGACTTCTCCACCCCCACAGCAGCTATCTGTAGGTACTCTATGCCTTGAGTCTGTAAGCACTCTGGTGTAAGCTTCAAAATAACAGAAATCTGTGTCTGTCTTAACTCTACAGCATCTATAAAACAGTCTACAGAAATATGAGTAATATTTTCTGAAAAGAATTAACATCTGCTACAACAGTCTAAATAAATATCTGTCTTGCTCACTCACTTTTCACTTATTTTGCTAAACTTGCTCATCCATCTTTCCAGAGTAGGACTGGGAGGTTAGCATTTGCAGGTGAAGCAGGGTCAAAGTGCTCTTATTTAACAGATTGCAGAAAGACAGCTTAACGTGCAGGAACACTCCCGTTGTTGGAACACACTGCATTCAAGACTCAAACATTACTGTGTAGTTTGCCTACTCAGAAATCATATTCTGAATGAAAGACAAGTCTCTTGTAACAAAACTGGCTTCATTTACAGGCTAAGACCACTGCAATGACAGTGACACTACCACCCAGGCAGTCTCCGCAGTGTAGACCTAATGAGATCTTTGGCTGACCCAGAGTTTAGACCTGGTCGCTCAGCACAGTGCACATAAGGATCCTGCCCATCTCCTTTGAATGGTTGTGGAAATCACAGAATGTCAGATATAACCATGCAAGAAAAATCACTGAAGAAAAACCAAAGGATGACACCCAGCCCCCAGCATGGAAACAGAAAATTTGGTGTCAATGAGTGTACACTGCACATGCATCTCATCCACACATTCCAGAAGTAAAGGACAGCATGAAGTCTGTATGGGTTTGTGAAGGCACATAAAAACTGCACTTCCTAAAAGCTTCATATTGTACAGGTAAAGCAGACTACTGCAGTGGAATCAGGAACAGGTTGCTGTTTTAATTTGTTGTTGTTGATTTATTTTTTTGTGGTGGACCTTTTTCCCCCCAAATTTATAATGGGGGAACTACATATGAAGCAACCTTTTTTGCACAGCACTCTGGTATTGAATCAGCTGGAAGAGAATTACATTGTTTTCTGAGAAATCTGACTCCACACACAGTCTAATAACAAGTTGAAACACCAACCTCTGCATTTACAAAACACGCTTTGTGGAGTCGCTGAAGCAGTGGATACTTGCATTCTGCCTACACATCCATACAGCCAGCTCTTGGCAGACAAAAGGCTGGAAATCCATCATGGAAAAAGTGACATCAGCACACAAGGTGAGCTCTCCAAGGCAGGGTGCCAGCGTCCCTTTGTAAGCAATCCATGCAAAGAAGTCTCTTCAATTTCCAGAGCTCTGCTAACAAACCTTTCCAGAAAACAGCCCCCGATGTCAGCAGCTGCACCTCTGTCAATCAATTTCTGCCCTTCTGTGCTGACAGCGCTCTGCTCTCAGCCATTCCTCTGTGCCCTTACCTTCACCCCACATCCCAGGTATCAGCACACCTCGTACAGAACAACTTTGAGTTTGAGCTCCCATATTTAGAAGAAAAAAAATAAAATCACCAAAACCTCTGTGCTAAATACACACACACACACACACACACAGAGCCACTTTCACCTTATAACAATGTTTCTACCCTCCAACCCCTCCAGAAAACACTCCCACACTCCCAACAGCAGAATGATCTCAGCAGCTTTGCAAGCTGGAAACCCCCCTGCACCTACCAGAACACCAGGATTATGAACCTCATTCCTCCTGCCATTACTTTCATGGTCATTCCACATCCCTGAGACAGCAGCCCTTGGCAAAGCCAGCAGAGCCACGTGCCACGGTGCTGCCAATTGCCCTCGCTGCAAATCTGAGTCCCTGGAGCATAGTGAGCCACAAACTTGTACGTAGCACAGCTGAGAGCTGTAACCATAAGTCTCTGCTCCAGGTAGCTTTGCTCAGGTTGAATAGAAATTGTTTGCTAAAGTAAGTATAGCTCAAAATGCTTCTTTTTACATCAGCAATCAGACTGGAAGAACAAACCTTCCATTAGCAACGCTGCCCTGCTGATGTGTATAAAAGCAAGATATACAATTATTTTAATTTCTTCTTTAGCTTGATGCATTGGGAAATTCCAAACAAGCATTACCCTTTTGTTTTCATCTACTTGGACTTCAATCAGCCCTTGATAACAAAACACACAGCGATGAAGGACCATAAAAGGCCATTAAATAATCTAATCATCTAAATTTACTATCCCCAGACATGTTGCTGCTGCTGTGTTTTTGGCTTCCATTGCATGCTTTTCTGATTGTAATTCTAATACTTGCTACTTCTGTCCATGCTACATTACAGGAATGATTATTCTTTTTCAGTTTATTTGCAGAGAAAAGCTCAGGTTCAACAACATCTGGTTTACAAAGAATCCACATTTTCACCCAATTTTCCAGCTGGAATAGCTGAAGCAAAAGGAGGTCAGGAAACTCATTTAGTCAAGGTCAGAATCACCATCTACAATGCCACAAACACACATGTGCATATACACATATATATACAGTATGTGTGTGTATATAAAACAATAAAATATCCTTAGATTCTCATCATTTTCTCTTGGTACTACTACTCCACTTTCTGTATGTATGCAACCTGACAGTACAATATTACTATATTTGATATTACATACTTGTACTAGAAATTCAATATTATGAACTCCTGTACACTACGCTGTTTTCTAGTGGGTATCTTCAGCAACTTAGAAAACACAGTATTTCATTAGTTGAAGAGTAAATAATGGCATTTTGGAAGAGTGAAAAAGCATACAAATTTCAAAGAACAGATGAGCAAGATTATTTTAATTCAGAAAAAGAGAAAAAAACAAACACAAAATCCTGCAAATCACATCTGCACTGGTTTAGTTTGGTAGTGGGAAAGAGAGAGACATCTTGCATCCTTTGACTTTCCCTTTGCCTTACCCAATCTCTTGGGACACAAAGTAAAACAGTGAATTCTAACAGTGCCAACGAGCAAGAAGGTATTTCTCACTTTGACACAACTTTCTGTACTTTCAGAGAAATGCTTCACTTTCCCAGTCTCTGTTTCTAGTTCTTAAGCAAAGAACTGCTAATCCTAATACATACTTTCAACAAGTATGCAATCTTCTGCCTTACCAAAATAATAAAAACTCTGGGAAAAAACAGAAGGGGCAGTGGTTGGGATCCCAGAACAAGCCTTGTGGTTTGTGAAAGCCTGTGTAATCAAAACTAAATATAGTCCCAACCTCAGCAAAAAAAAAAAAGTACATATATAGTCCATTAAGTTCTGCTCCCCTGCTTAGCCCACCGTCACGGCAAGCAGCAGCCAACAGACATGCAAGGTACGGATGCATGGACAAGCTGCCAGCATCACCTGGTTCATAGGGGCGGCCCACACACACGGCAGCAAACTACAACAGCACAAAACAATCCATTAAATCTATGCGGACATTACAGATGTTAAATGTCTTGTAGAAGGAAAAGATGTACCTCAAGTAGTCATTCTGCCAAGCAGATTTTCTTTGCTCTCCACTCTCTTTTTCCCCTCCAAACTCGCCTTCCACTAGTTTCAATTGATGACATCGAATTCTCGACAGGAGGAACTGCAAACGAAGTCAACTTGTCTGACACCATTCTTGTTTTTCCTGACTTCCACCATACCCCACCTAGTTATTTTTCAGGTCAGTTCAGGTCCAGACTTTGTCTATGCACTCACAGTCTACCTTTGCTGACCTTTCTCTCTTCTCTGTAATTTTTCAGTTGCGGTCTGTGTGTTTTGAACTGTGTATGGTATTAAAGTCCACCTAATAAGCTGATAGGGAACTCCACTATCTAAAAAAGTCCAAAAAGAAAAAATAATGTATGACTTCTTCAGTGAGCAAAAAGCAGGACCAGAATTGTATCATTCTTAGCACAGTAAAGCTGCTCTAGGCTTTCAGATCGCAGCTGCTGGAAGGCAGAGAGCTGAATCATAATGATTCCTCCTCTTCTGCCTCCTTGGAATGATTTTCTCTAACAGGATGAATGTCTGGCAGTATTTCTTCTCTTATGTTTCTCCCCACTCCCACGCCTAGTTCTTTGTGTCCAACATGCAAGCCCTTAGACCTTCACTCTTGCCTAATCACCAGAGACCTCCATTGACCACTGACAACCAGACTGCGCACCAAGTTTGTGGGACTTTTTATTTTGTAAATTCTGGAAAGTCCAGATAACTCTCTCTTCCCATCAAAATCAAAATGCGTCAGGATTTTCCAGCTATCAAGCACCACTTAAGCTAGATACAAAAGAGTTGGTCAGAAAAATCAGAAGCTTAGAGGTTAACTTCCAACTTCCTACAAATACTCAGCACAGCCAGGCATTAGTAAGTGCCAGAAAAGGATGTGGATGGGAAATAAAGCAGAGTTTGCTGCAGCTCTTCCTCACTTGGTTCCTTGTTCTGCTTGAAATACTGCAGACATGGTCTGACTCTAGAAACAAATCCTTTGTGAAAAGATTTCCAAGAAATACAGTTGTCTTTTAAATGCATTCCACAAAAAGCAATATTCAGCCTCCAATTCAGTCTTTCTGCATGCTCACGTAACTTCAAATTGCCCTTGATTTTGTTTCAAAAAAGGAAAATTGGTAAGTACTTTCCACGTGCAAAAGCTAGTGGTCACTTAAAAATATTGTGTGAATTCTTAGTACTGATACAAAATGGGAACTGGTACAAAGCTTGGTGTTTGGACAAGTCCTCCAAAGTGCACTCTTTAGGAATGGCCTTTTCTACATACTGAAAACATTTTAGAACTCCATTTTGTTAAGCAGTATTTAACATTCTATTTTCTAGTGAATTATGCATGTGCTTGTAAACATCTCTGTTATTTACAAACAGTTTTTCAGTTCAAAGCATGTGGATGAGTTTTCTTTACACTTGTAAACATGCTACCTTACACTGACACAGGCTCTGGGTAAGGAGCCCACTGCCCGCACCTGATCAGCAGCAGCGGACACACAACCTGGATGGATTACAGCTCCTCCCCAAATTGATGTTTTTGCTGCAGTGTCAGCAGAAACAAAAATCATGTTATACAAGGGGAAAATTGTGACCCAAAAGAACCAGTCACACCCCAAAGAAGAGGTGAAGAGGCTCCTTGGACACCTGCAAGAATGAGTTACAGACAGGGTAGTGCTAAGGCACTAGAAACAAAGAAACGGAGATCTGCTACATGAACACCATTTCTTTGTTTCCAAACCCCAAGAACCCAGAAGCAAGAAAACAGAGGCTCAATTTCAGGCAATGTTTCCTTTGAGAAACAGTCCTCCTTCATAATCCCATTAAAATCAGATTTGCTACAGAAAGAACTGTAGTGCACATTTGCACAACACTTACTGATGGAAGGAGCCTCTCAAAAGGAGGAGGGGCATCTGGTTCCAGGAATTCACGATTCAGTAACTCATCTCTTTAATTTTACTGTTTCCCCTCTAATTTTAGCAGATAAGCACCACCTGTTGAAAGCACCAAGGTAGCACCAAAACCACACTGAAATGTCAAAGGAAATATGTCAGCGATGATGCAAAGAAGTTTAACTCCCAACATGCTGGTTTTGTAGCTAATCGATTAATCCAGCAAGGCCACACACATTTTCCATTTCATGATTTCTTTACAAAAAGAGGACCATGCAACCAGCATAGTTACGCTTCTCATCTGTTTTACTGCATCAAGTCAGGAACGTGTCCTGCTGGATTTACACATGTAAAACTGAGAACTGAATTTGGCTGTCTCATCTTCAAACAAGTATTGGTAGTAATAAAAAGAAAATGAGCACAGCAGTTGACAGATGAGAAGAAAAAACAAACACCAAAGAGATGAAGTGTTCTATTCAATTGGTTCCATACACTGCATTCAGAGCGATGCCCCAGGCATAAAGGAGTCTGACAAACATTACAATGGCTATTTTTCATTGAAAACCACACAGAGAGACTATTATGTTCTAAGCTAACCACAAATTGGCAATAACTATTAACAGACTGCAACTGTAGAAGATATTGCATGCAAATTCTTCCTGTTCAGACAGAATATAACATTTTGTTCTGAAGAGGCACCAAATTAACAGGAAGAAAAAGGTACTTTTTTTTTATTATTATTTTTTAAAATACATATTTATTTATATACCTTCCCAAGTCTAAAAAAAGTGGCCCGCAGAACAATGATGGAATCTGTATGCCAAGCTTCCTTCTGACCGAGGATGTGCTGGAGGAGGTGCTGGGCCACCATCTGAGCCTATGATAGACCATCAGCTTATGGTAGACCAGACATGGAATAGTACCCCACAACATCCAGAGTATCCTCAAACAGTAAACAGTGACATGCCTTTTGATGATGAATGCCAGTCCTTCCTGTCCCATGGCATGCCTCACTCCACTCACTACTTCAGGCCATAAAACCTGGTTATTCCAGGAAGTGACTCAAAAGCCAGAAGGCAGAAATGGTTCCTGCATTTCCTGGGCACTCTGCCTTCCTTAGCTCCAGACACTGTGATGACACTGTGATCACTTCTGTGTTCTTGAAACAACAGCTCTGCAGTAAGCAAGAATTCAGTTACTCAAGCATTTTGGCAGAGTTCATTTCTCATTTCACACACTGACAAAAGCAGAGCTGCCAGGTAGTGCTAGCTGATAGGATCAAACATGCTGAAAGACTGCTTAGCCTTAGAAATGTGTTCTGCCTTTATGGACCTTTCTTTGGCTAAGAAACACCTTAAAATCACCTGTGTTTATCTACTTATTTAAGCTACTGGAGATATTGTGACCTGGAGCTCGTTGGTACACACCCACAGACTGACAGCAGTTGCCTAACAGTCAAAAAGCAACCATCCCTTCCATCAAAGCTTATGTGGTATGGGAAATGGAATCTAGAAGTCAGAATCTCTTGAGTTTTTAGAAATCAGGTGGCAGCTCTCCTGTGTTGCAGAGCAAAAGAAGATCACGGAGGCTAACTGCATGAGGTGCCACAGTATGTACAGTAACACACAGTTCATTTTAAAACACAGATGTACTTGCAGTATCCTGCTCTGTTAACTTCTGTTGGAGCCTGGGACTATCAGCAGCCACACAGGCTTGAAGTGACATAGTTCAGAAACTGTTATTTGGGAAAGGGAGGTGAAATGGCTCCTGTTATACTGTGCCATGTCACCCTACCTTGCTGCTCTGAGGTTGCTGAAGAGGCTACAGAGCAACAAAAGCGATATAAAATGTTTCTCAAATCAGAGATCTGATCAGTATTGAAGTTAGATGGAGAAGACTTGCTCAGTGGAAAAAGGCAGGTACTACGTCATCACTTTTCAATTATACGGATACTTTAAACATCACTGCAATACTCTTCAGAATGAAAACAAATCTCCATTTTGGGCTCATTCCTACCTGCACTCAAGAAGCTATATCCAGTGCTGCATCTGCAGCTTAAACTGGTAAAAGCCAGAACCAAACATTTTAGCCCAGAAAAACATGCACTGCTCTGAAGAAGTGAGGAAGACACCATCCCCATTGTACTGCTCTGCTGAGCATAGCATTGAGCCCCACTGGAGTACATCCATTGAAAAGGAGAGTTCGTGGCTATGAACTTAACCAGCAGGCCTGTAGAGCACAAGACACAAGAATGAAGTCACAAAGATAACAAGAACCATTGCAAAAATGCATTGTTGAAGTAAAATTGCATTTCGTGCATCACTTTATGTTCTTCCTCTCTTTACACTCTAATGTTATTCAAGTGGAGGCCTGTATTTGTTCCAACTGAGTGCCAGAGTGGAAGTTGATTAAGGTCAAACAAAGACAAATACATTTAAGAATGACAAAGTTATTTCACGTTGAAGCTTCTGACTTGAGTTTGAAGATAGAAATATTTTAAATATTTATTTTGAACTTTCCAGCTCTGGATAATTCGGCTTTCCAATGATACTCTTCCTCAAAGACATCAGAGTAAGAGAAGGCCCTTCCCCTCACAGAGGTAAAGGTAAGACCGACCTCCCCATTTGGGTGTACGTTGGCACTCCTATAAAATCAGGAAGCTCTGAGAGGGATCTCTAAATGATTTATAGAGTTGCCATTCACTGATGGGTACATGGCAGTAGGTATATGGCACAACTTTCACTATTAGGTGAGACGTTTGTCAAGAAAGAAAACCTCAAAGCCATACTTTTATCTTCTCTACTGCAAGACTGCAAGTCTAACCTTCCATTTACAAAGTGACATGAGAAGCAACTCTGACAGAAGAGAAGGTAACCTGCATTTTTGCAACAGGAGAGGTTCTTAAGCTTCCACACTGGAACAAAGAGAGAAACTCTCTGCAAGCTGTCTCTCTTCAGAGATGAAACACTGAATACAAAGAATAATATTGTCACCTCACTGTTGCTGAATTCAAGCTAGCATGTCACTTCAAGTTACAATATTTTGTTCAAAATGCAAAACATTTTACCACGTGTTTGTGTCGCTGGGTACCAAGGGAGGAGGGGTAAATTCATGCTTTGCTCTTATCTTCCACACAAATCTCAGCTGCCAGAGTTCATAATAAATCACGTGAAAAGAAAACAATAAATGACCTACTAAATAAAGCTCAACTTCTTTTTCAGTCACAAGTTCCAAATGCAAAGTGCCATCCTAAGTACTAATGCTCTCTTTCCAAACAATTCCACACAGCCTGAAGCACTATATTTTATTTCCTCAGGCATCTTTCCCTTCCCTCCTCCTTTTCTTCCCCCCTCTCAGAAACAGTATATAAAGTCAGTTGCATTCAGGCTGCACAGGTTTTCAATATCTGAAGCCTCACTACCTCATAGACTTATTTTGAAAACTAGCTCTTAAAGACATATTCTTAACAGTACACAAAATAACAAGATGGTCTGTTAAACGTAGAATACATCAATTCAACTTACACATCTAGTTAGCAGCTGTTTGGATACTTATTTTATGTGCCTCTGGTAGCTCCCAGGATCTGTCCAAGATGGCACATCACAGTCATTGACAGAGGACTTCCAGTTATCTTTATCTTTTTACATTTTTTCCCTGCACTGTGGATCCAGTCAAGATTTAAAACAGAGTATCAATCCATCTTCCCAAGGAGAAATACCAGTTTTCTAAACTAACAAACTGCAAAAGAAAATATGTCAGTGGGCAAAGATGTAATTCATCTTTTTCAGTAAGGAGTGGAACACCAGAAATAACTGCTGTGATGGCCTACAACTTTCATGCAGTGGTTACTGAGTGGTGGATCAGCAATAGCTTAAATCTGTTACTGGGGTCTTCTCTTTGTCACCCATCGTACCTCCAGTGCAATATATTTACCGCAAGTTTTCTAGCTTAAACTGTTGTTCTTTGTTCCTGAGGGTTGCTTTCTGTACCAAGGCAACATTTGGATTTTTTTCTTTTTTTTTTTCCCCACAGGGCACGCAAACTTATGAGAACATGCATCAGAGCTGAGGACTTCAAAAACGCCATTCATAAATAGAACACAGTTAATCATCCAAAAATGAAACTACGCACCAACACGCAGTAGGAAGCACACACCCAGTGGCACACCAGCTACTAAGAGGCAGGCCATCTCATCTGAAGCCTGGGAGGGCAGAAGTGCCAGCTCCTCATATAATCAGAACATCCTGAGTTGGAAGGGACCCACAAGGACCACCAAGTCTGACTCCTGGCTCCACGGAGCCACCAGGAGCCCAAAAAGAGCTGGGTGCCTCAGGGCACCTCAGGCACTGTGCTCCAGGATCCCCTGCCTTTCTCTGGGCAGCATGCTTACCATCCTCAGACCTGCAAACTCTGTAATCACACTGGGATCAGCTTAGCTCCTGGCATCTGCACAATGTGAATAATGATGTTTTGAACTAAATACTCTTCTGCTTGCCTACATAATTGTCTCACTGTATTTTCCAGGCATAAACTTCCATGATCTACAACAGACCAAGGGGAAATGGTCAGGAGTGTAACACATGGTTTATTAATATGCAGTAGCCTCCAGTTCTTGTTATCAGGCTTCTCTTTGAAGTCATACATTAATTTTAGTGGAAACAGGACTCTCTATTTCTGCTGCAGAAACACTCTGAAGCCATCAGCTTTCCCCTGACACACCAGCCCAGGCTGCTCATCCTCCCCTTCCCCAAGGAAGCTGGGAAAGGAAAGCAGCCCACACAGACCTCCTGGGAAACAGCAGAACTTGGGCAGGAGGATCACCAGTGCATTAGCAACTGCTGCAGAAGCCCCAATTTCTTGGTGCCATTATGACAACAGGGAGGTATGTACCTGTGACCAAAGGCAGTGGGTGACAGACCACTTTGTATCCCCAGCTCCACGGGTTGTGGGGGACCCTTCCCCTCACACTGAGGGCTGGCTGCTCAAAGCCCCCCTTACACAGGAGCTCCTCAGGCTGTGGACGGCCCACATTTGGGTACCAGGGTGTTGCCTTCTACCACAACTCCAGACTGCCCTTTTCTTGCAAGGGCTGATGCAAGTTTCACAGATGATTCATACTCCAACATGCTGCAATTTCTTCCAGACCTTTATGAATTCACTATATTTGAAGTCATCACTGGGAGGGAGGCAACTACTTGTTTAAATATGGTTGGGGTTGCTTATTTCAATACTAAATGGGGGAGTGGAAAAGTTTGTTTTACAGGTACTAGATTTTAAAGCAAAAGACAGTTGAACGTCAGCTTCACAATGATGAAACCTGTTGCCACCTCCCTCTGTGTGACCAGTAGCTGCAACCCAGGCACTGGACAATACCCTCAGTTGATAGTTAAAGCATGCTTGTATCAGATCCTAGCTGCTGTAGTTGCCATGACTGCAACACACACCTCTACGGGCAGCCAGGAGAGACTCAAAACACTGCAAGACCTCAATGACAGCTATTAAGTTCTCTGATGTTACCACCACCCAGTCAAGTTACTGCACTGTGTATTATAGTGAGGTGTCAGGAGATGTAATTTAGACTTGATCATAACATCCTTTACAGAAAAAAAACAAATCCACATGATTTCAAAAGTTCAAATAGTATACATGATTTCTCTGATAAGCTGAGAAATATAATTTATGGTATCTTTGTAATACTTTCACAAAGTGAGAGTCACACAGCATGAAACCATTGCCATGTCAGACCCCAGCCACTTCAGGGCCTGGTGATGCTCGTTACACCTGTATTCAGCAAGGAACAATAACTAGGGGTCAGTGCATTCTCCATTCCGAAACAATGACCTGTAATGAGAACAAGTTAGTCATTTACTCCTAATAAAGCTATAGTGCTTATTATATCCCATAAAACAAAAAATGAACTAATTCAATCGTAAGAGAAAACAGCTCCCCATGACAGCAAATCTTCCAAGCCCTGCTCCTCACCAAGCTGAGCCAGGAAGGGGTGAAGCAACAAACACATTACTGCTGCAAACAGTTTGCAGCAAAGAAATATGTAAGTTGATCTGCAAACAACTTGATATAATTTCAGCCTCATCCTAGGGGAAAGTAAAGTTTTCTCTGCCTACCTTTTGAGTGTGTTTTTGTTTTTACTATGAGCAGACTTCGTAAACATTTTCTAAGCTGCCTGTTGTTTGGAATTTCAAGTCTGAGATAAAACACAACCACAACACATGCTCCAACACTGCTCTTCTTACAAACAGCAACAAAATCCATCTGCAAATTAACCAAGCACCACCTTTACATACAGCCTATGTGCTGCTCACAGTTCCAGTTCAAGATTACAATAACAACTCAGTTGTGCTTGCGAACAGACAGCAAACCTACAGCAGAATAATCCACAGCTGCAAATAGCCTGTCAAGCTCTCTCCAATGACATAGTTAAAGAAAACAGATCACATAGCATCTGTAATGATAATTCTACAAACTCTCTCTGCTGATTAAAATATACCATACCATGATGATGAGAGTCCTGGGTCTGCTCATTTCCTCATCGCTGTCCAGTGGCAGGATTTCATGTGACAACTCCTCTCGCCGTCGCCGTCTACAAATATGTGGACAGTTCCTCTGTACCACAGTACGAAAGGCTTGAAGCAGAACAATGCTGGCAGCACAACCCATATCTGCATCCTGAAGCCTACAAAATAACTTCTATGTTTACGCTATGTTTGAAAAACAGTGGCTCCTTGTCCCTGAAAACAGCCTCCAGTGCAGCTGCAGCCAGCTCGCTCTCCAATCGCTTCCTTGAGTTCTGATCATCTGATCACAAACGAATAGCTTGGATGCAGATAGAGGAAAGATTTGATCCACTGAAACTGAAGCACAAGCAGTATTATGATCCTTTCCTCCCTCTCCCTCCCTCCCTACTTCTGAATTCACATGAGAAAATGCACTCCCTCTCTTGTACAATCAACCTCCTCCTCCCATCCCACTTCCATGGAACTGGAAGTATTAAAATTCCAAGTTCAAACAAACCAGCTGTTTGCTGCACACACACCACCACCAACTAGTAGGATCTGTTTGCAAACCTTTAAAAAAAAGAGTCCTGTGTAGTGCAATAACAGCAAACATCTGGAAAGTTATTAGCTCTCATTATCAGCATGCTGTCTGTAAAATATTTTATGTTCTGATGCTGTGAAAATACTAAAGCTCATTGAGGGATTTGGACTGTAATCTTTTCACTTCTTGCAGTTTTCCAAAGCACGGCAAGCTCATTTGAGTTGTAAATGTAACAAGGGGGAAAAAAATCTGGACTGGCTCATCCAGCTCATGTTAAAATAGAGTGGCTGTCTGAGAGCCAGCAGTGTTCAGCTCCGAAATGCTTTTCAATAGCGTAGCTGTTGTGTGTTCCCACACATGCATTTGTTCTGCAGAGTAACACATTTTTACATCCACACAGGAGGCTTGTGTTGAGGAGGTCTCTGCTAATGGGGTCTCACAGTGAACGAACCACCATCGACCTTCCAGGTGCGGTAAGAGGAAAGTGTGTTCGTGCCCCATCCATCGGGATGCGGGAGGCTGCAGCAGCCAGCAGGAGCAGCCCCTGCCGGACGAGTCGGCCACAAAGCAGGGATGCTTAGAAACCACGTGACCAACCTGGAAACAGTACAGGCTAATGGTGTGCAGTGTAAGGTAACAGCACTTGAGAGTAAGTTAGCACTAAATACATACACAGAGATGGATCTCTCCTACACGTTGTGAAAACTAAGAATTTCCAACAGGGCTTCCAGAGGAGCAGCTTTTAAGCTCATATGTATAACCTGATTATATGCACATCCAAAAACATATTTGCCGTACATCAAAAGGCTTTGATTCCTAATGAAGGCCATGAGAGGTTTGTCATCAATTTCCACACAGCCCTATAATGCTGTTGCTGTGCCCTCTGTAAATAATGCTTCTCCTTACAACCTCGGGCAGGAACTGCACTGAAAGCACTCTGTGGAAGTATGTTCTTCTGGGTTTGATTAGAGTTTAATTGCTTAGCAGTCTGGCAAAGGATGTAACTGTAATTAAAGCATTTGCCAGAAAAACCAAATACATCCTTTAAAAGTAATATACTCATTGCCATTATTTCTTGCTTTTCTTTAGAGTAAATGGCTTTGAGTGCACTAGAACAGTTGGCAGCACGACCTGCACAGCTATCAGGCTGGCCCGCCCTCAGACCCCCCCAGCTCAGCCCTCGTGCTCTCAGAGACATGCCCACCTTTACACCCCAGAGCAGGTCGCATGGTGCACTCTGTAGCTTGACTCTTCCAATGCGATTACACGAGCACAGCGGCACAGCAGTGTAAGTTCTGCACCAAACCAGCAGCCCTGCCTGCCGCTATTGTTTACAGTGCCATCAGACCCCTGCTACTCCAGCCTGACACCTTGGCCGCACAGAAGATGTGCTTGGCAGCTGTGAGAGCTAAATTCCTGCCCTAATTCCAGGAGCATCAATACGGGCTTGGATAACTTCCTGCGTAATGTCTGCTGCTGGCTGTTATGGCAACTGCTCTGCTACCTTGGGACTGTTGCACGTATCACGTCTGCCTGTATGACATCTTCACACCCCAGTGCTCAGCTGGGAGGGCTGGCAGGGATTTCTGTGGCATTTGGTTTCCATAGCACAAACTGATACATGCACATGGGATAGCACCCTAGGGCTTGACACAAAGCTTTGCTTCGCTCCCAGTGAAAAATCCCATTCATTTCAGTTGTCTTTGGTTGAAATTCTTCTCTGACAGTGGTCTAAGTGACTTCCTTACAATTATTTGTGTATTAAGATATTATTAGATACAAGTAGGAATGACATAATCTTGGCATGGTATCTCCTACCAAATTAAAGTAAGGCTTAGTCCAAAACCAAGTAAACTGCACAAGCCCAAGGCAGCTCAAACTGGCCTTCCAGCCTGGTCAAAACTCATACACTGGAAAAACATCTACAGCACACAGGAAAAAAACAACAACAAACAAAACCCCACCAGTCTCTGAGAAACCAAAGAAACAAAAACCAAACACTTTTGACGGAAATCTCTCTCCTTTGGAAAGGAAATTTCCCAGCCCATTGAAAATGCCTGGAACCCACCTCACACATAGACTTATTTTTTTAAATGTAGGGATCTCATTAACATACATTATATTTACACATCATTAACATTGTTAGTTACTCTTACAATGAAACATCAAGCACTGTTTTGTGATAATTAGTGCTTTAATCCAGAAGCTGAATTCACTGAAACCCTTTGGGAAGCAAAATCCTCCTTCGTGCAAGCAATGCCTCAGTTTCCTGTTCTGACAACTCTGGCAACAAGGCTGGTTCAGGCAAACTCCCATCCAAAGCCACCCACTGCCCATTCTCCCTCCATTCTTCACCACCTCTCATTTTGGCAGTGCACAAAAGCAGCAGCATAACCTTTCCACAACAGCCCACAGAACAGGCTGGAAAATGGACCGTTAAAGGTATTGTGTATTGAAAAAGAAATAGCTGAAGCATGGAGAGGCAAGATAGTTTTTTTTAACCCAGATGATTTCAGTGACCCAGTCCTCTGCAGCTCCAAGGGCTGGGTCTATGCATCTGCAGAGCTGTGCAATGGCAGAAGTGGGTCACACTTGCCAGGTCTTATAAAGTCTGTGACAAGATAGCAGAGTCCAAAGGCATCTGGATTCTTGAGCTAGTAGCTATCCGTCATCCAGCCTCAGCTGCCATGTGGAGGAGATGCCAGCTCTACAGATGGGCAGCCAAGGCCTGAGGAGGTACACTGACACTGGCAGAAGTCCTTGCCTTCCAAGCTCTGACTTCTTTCTCTTCTACTGTGCTCCTGCAGGATGAGGGGCTTTCTAAAGATACTACCAAATATTTCCTTAGAGTTCTCTGTTACATACCTCTTTAGCAGGCTGCATTTGTTTCCTTCCCAAAAGCTTTTTTAAAATCCCTCCCCCCGTGTAATTTGAATGAAAAGGAGATAGGCTATCAGTATGCTGGCTGCAAGCTGAGAACTTTAATGAGAAGACACCTCATTGAGGAGATCCTTCCCAAAGGAAACACTGACCCTTCTTCCCAACCTGCCACAACGTTGCTCTCTCTATAGCAAAGAGAGCTGACCAGCCGTGAAGATGACACACAAGTTTTAGTTATTTAAGTTCTCTGGAAAACCCCTCTGGCACATCTACATGATGCACATAGAGAAGTTCCTCAGAAGCCTTTGAAGCTTGAAGATTCCAACCCAGCAGTGGCAGATGAACACCTCTGCTGTGCTGATTGCAGTTTGCTCAGGCTGGCTCCCCAGAGTCCCAAGCCACTAAGAGGAACTAAAGACAACAGAGACTCAGTCACAGTAAAACTGCAGGAAAGGCATCATTCATAGCAGGAGCAGACACACATTTTAAGCAAGTCACAACAGCAGAAGTACCACCTCTACCTTGATGCAGATGAAGGTCACTGAAATTTTGGTGAGCCACTGTCACCTCTCAGCACCTTACAATTTATCACCCACCTCATGCTCCCAAAACAAAAGAGCTGACGTTTTCTTTTAGCAAAGGGAATTTTCTTCAGACACATCTAAGGTCCTTGTCTGCAGTCAGTATTTGTTTTCTTAAAGGCTTGGAGGCATTAGCAAGGAAAACAGAGGAAAAATACGTACACAGCTCTGAAAGGCTCTCTTCATGCTTGGCTGCTTCAAAATCCTCACCAGCTCCCAAGGAATCAGCACTCAGGCACACAAAGTACACCAAGATGCAGCCCTTATGGCAGTCTGCTTGCTGAAATAAACTCATCACCAACACAGTTCCTTTCCTATCAGGTTTTGTGCTTGAGGAATGGTATGAACTGAAAGCTCTCAATGATCTTTTTGCAGTGACCAGGTCTCCAAGCAGCAGGACACAGCAGTCCAACACCATGCTGCAGCAGAACCTCGTGGCGCTTTTTCTAACACTGTTTCCCTGCCCCCAACTGCTATCAGACTGCAAGAGGAGGATGGGGACTCACGGGGAACCCTCCTCAGGAGCTGCCCTGTCCTCTCCTCCAACACTGCCATATCCCAGCACTTCCCCCAGCCCTGCCAGGATGCTGTGTGGTGCTGGCCTGAACCCTGCAACCATATATGCTGAGGGAAAAAAAGCTTAAAAGTGCACGTGGGGAATCACACTCATTTCAGAGAAAGGATATGCACTGTTGATTGGTAATGTCACAAATAACCTCAGTGCCTTTTCCTCCTGACATGCTTTCTGAGGGTTTACAGCTGTTTAAAAACACTGTATTTCAAAAACACGATTTCAAAGTATTGCTTCAAAACTGATAAATGTCAGAAGCACCACAACCTCAAACCTGGTCGAGGGGCCTTCCCTAGGCAACGTGTGGTCAGGACACAGAGTTTTGTACTTCTTTAGCTTCCACCCTCGGTGACCACTTAGCAAACCAGGGAGGAAGCATTCACTTTGCTAAACGGTCAGTGTTGTTTCTGAGTGACATACAACTTCACCTTGAAACCACATTTCCTCCTGCTGAAGCTATCTCTGACTGACACGAGCAATTCTCGATGCAGCGTGCAGTGGGCACAGCCTCCCCTGGAGCAGTATATGTCTGTGGCTATAGGAGAGGCATCCCCCATTCCACCACCCCGCTTCTCCCAGGGTTAGCAGGTGCTGCCAGTGCACCTGGCAGGGTCACAGCTTCCTGGCTGCGGAGCGTTGGCTGCACAGCGCGGGACGATGGCACCCTCTAGGGAAGAGCAAACGAAAGGCAGATTCACCACCAGACCCTTCACTTTCCAGCTGGATAACAAGAGCAAGACAGATGAAATAAATGACTGTGTGTGTAAAACCTCATCTATCACCGATGAGCATCAGGTATGTCTCATCACAGCTGGGAGGACAGAGGCACACTGACCACAGGAACACTGCCCGGCCCTACACATGCTAAAGCCTCAGTGCTGGTTTCTTGTCTCCTTTTTCACACTGATGTCCACTGAAAAGTAGTACAAAATACAGAAGTTCTGCAGAGTACTCATCACTGTTGGGCTGCGTGTGGCCAAAAGACAGATGTTCTCAGCTGACAGGTCTTACTGATGACATAAACGTACGGCAGCCACTTAACAGGTAAAGAATCAGGGACAAAGAAATAAAAAGGAGTGGAGTAAGGATTTCTACTATATCAGCAGCCCAAACTGGGCTAGGCTCCTGAGCTTCAGTGCCTAAAATAAAATAATTTTCTGAGGAACCCTTTATTTATTTATACAGAAAATGGCAATTATTTGCACGTAAATCATTTCCAACTCAAGCAGAGCACCCTGATGGGTTTGGACATCACTTCTCACTTTGACCAATAGCCTTCTGCAATCACAGCCTCAGTGAGATCAGCAGGATTACTGAGTTACTTTCCCCAGATTAAGTAAAATGGGATAACTGTACTTCATAGGCAGTGATTAAAATCTCAATGCACTCCAGTGGATTTTGGATCTAATACTGATTATTTTAGAGCAGCAAATGACATTATTGTGGTTTCCGTAAATATATACCAGGAAAATTTAATTGATGAAGTGTTTTTCTCTTTTTTTTTTTTTTTTAAGAAACTTTTATTATCACATAAAAGGGGTAGACTATTATTTGGAGCCTTTGTCTGACATAGCACAACATAAAAACACACACTGAGAGAAACACTGGAAAGAACTTCCATCAGAAGTACCAACAAAGTCTGGGCTCGTGCACAGGACACAAATGTTGTACATAGAAACCACAGCAGAACAGGCAAGGGATGAGCTGTGCCAGACAGAAGCTGTGACAAGAGAAGATCCAGGGGGGCACAATAGGAATACTTCCCCACAAAGTAGCTAAGTGCTGGCACAGGCGCTATAGCTCCATGGGCTCCCCATCCTTGCAGACTCAGTGCTTGGCCTGCCAAAGGCCCAGCAGCCTGGTTTAGCTGGACTGGATGCTCTCCAGAAGTTCCCTCCAAACTGCATTATTCCAGGACTCCCAGAACGTGGTTCATTCAGCCCTGCAAAACTGAGCCCAGATTTGTGCCCTGACAGTAAAGCGGAAGAGCTGCTCAAGCCAATGCCCAACACAAAGGCAGGAACAAGCGACTGGAAACTGACCATTCAGAGCACACAGTTTCACTTTGCAGAGGATTGTTTCCAACTTCACATAGGAAGGAACAAAAGCTCCCAATCAGGTTTCTTTCAGCTCAAAGTCAGTTGTACGATCCTTACCTATTATTTCAAGGCAATTTCACTTTGAGACAGTCTCCATAAGCAAACAGTTCAGCCAGGGGTAAGGAACCAAAATGAACAATCTCCTTCAGTTTCTGAGCACAACCTTCTACAGCAGGTAAATGAGGCACAAAACGCAGATAAAGGAAGAAAGGGAGTGCAAAGTAAAATTTGTACATGCTGGGCCCAGTAAAACCAGTGCTGTCTCAAGTGCTGATGTCCTATCATCTCACTCTCCCAGATGGAGCAACTGCAGGTATGTCATTTGCTCTGACAGAAAGCATTCCACAAGAAGGATACAAATTATTTTTGCTAGCAGTGGCATCAAATCCTTTTTATCTTAAATCAAAAAACCCAATGCTATTTTTTTCCCCAAAATAAAGAGATCAAAAATCATGAGACTCCAGAATTTCTGCAGGATGTAAATATTAAGGAAGAGTTACACATTTATTTATTTAATGCTGGTGGGTCCAGGCAGGGCAAACCAAGCAGCCCTTCCCCTTTTCATCATGCCACGTTTGTCCTAGCTGTGACAAGTCTAGGGCTCAAGGCACAAGGCAAATTATGAACTTCTACCCAGAAATCCACACGCACAGAACCACAGTTGCACAAACATCAGTCTCCAGGGATGGGAGCTGTAGATACGTAGTACTCACTACTGCCATACAACAGTAGTCATCCTGTCATTCTTTTCCTTACAGCATGCACCAATTAGCCCCAGGGCCTCTGCTAGCAGACCTGGAACCTCAGGGAGGCTCACATGGTCCTCCCATTATCCCAGTCACAAAAACAGCCCCAACAGAAAACATTCTGTGCTTTCAGAAATGATCTTGCTTTGCTTTTTAATGGCACAAGAGTGTACTTGCAATATCAAATGGAGTAACAGTTATTTTACCATCTAATGATCTGCACTGCGGTGCTTCATACCCTGGACAGTTTTTCTGTGCAGCACGTGTTTTTCATTTCATGTCTCCTGCCAGGGTTTCACTCCCTTTCTTTTACTTGAACTCCAGAAGAGAATAAAGTCATACAAAAAGCAAAGATAATGAACCTATGTTGCTGGTATCAATTAACATTCACATCCACAAGGCTCTTTATTCAACTACATACAAAACCAACAAAACCAACCCAAATGTAAGTTGCTTGGTCTATATTTGTTAAGCTGTAACATGTCCTCTAAAAACATATGTCTTTGGGAGAGAATTTCAGGCAAAAATCTTTAGAAGAATAATATTGTAATTAGTAACGTATATTTTGAAAGATTAATATTGAACTCCAAAGGAGATTAAAACACGAGTAGAAATTACAAGCTAAATACACATATGTGCAAGCACTTTTCCTTCTTACTGAATCAAAAGTCATTTGCTGTTATTATTAAAAGTTTCAACCATATCTGTTGTATTCTTTATTAACTCATGTTTACTGTCCTCACAGAAACCTCTCAAAACGTTACAAAGAGAAAACAATTTAGCATAGAACACAAGCGATGTCATTCTCTATTGGTTATGACACATCTCTAACTTCCAAGTGATCCATAATTACTTTAGGTGGTACCCAAACGTTGACTCCTTTGTTTAGTCTTCCAAGACTTCCCCACCCAAATACAAAAAGAAGAACAAAAACAACCCAGTGCTGCTTTTCAAGAAGTCTTAATTATTAATGCTAGCAAACATATTGATTTATTTTAGGGAAGCGATTGGGTCTCTAATTGTGCTGAACATGCAATTATGCTTTAAAATAGATGACCAGCTTCCTGGACCAGCCACTCTTCCTGTCGGCAGCCAGGAATTCCATAGAGCCTTATGCTCTTAAGTACCTCCAGCTGGGAAAGTGCAACTGCATTTGTAAATAATTTAAATGCTACAGACTACATGCTGGAGCTTTAACCCGAACATCTTGGTTCTTTTTTTAAGGAAGTAAACACTCCTGTTGGCTATGCTGCCAAAGCTTTCACTACAACTGGTGACATTCAAGTGAATGTATAGAAAAACAGATCTCCTTCAAACATACCCTTTTTTGCAGATGCTGGGAAACTTCATACTCCACTTTCTCTTAAAACTGTGGCAGAAATTAGGATGCAGGGATAGCAATTGTTCGTTTCTGTCAAAACCTACCCCGACATATAATTAGGACTCTACTTAGATTCTAGTCAGACATTAATTATCATTTATCACTCTGTACATAATGCGACAATGACTTGAAGGCAACACAGAGTGGCAGCCAACACGACAGCTCTCACCTTGCTGTCAGTTCTGCTTCTGTCAAGCAGCTGAGTAAGTTGGGAACAGTCACATCTAAATAAAGGAATGCATGCACAACAAAAGACAGGCTGCCAGGCAGAAGGTCAGGATTGGTGACGGTTACTCAGTCTCACAATGGACATAGCAATGTAAATGCAAAAAGATCACCCTCCACAAAAGATGAGATTTAAAGAGGAGAGTGCTGGGGCAGGCTTTCTGCAGCATTCAGAAGCACCAGAAAAAGGAAGCTGCAGCACCATGTAGGAAGCCCTTGGTGAGAGCCCTCCCACCCTGCAAGAGGTACCTCCTGCCTTTCAGACCTCACACATTAGCGTCTGATCTGAAAGGGAAAAGCAAACCTCAGATATCATCACTAGAAGTGTGCTACACCCTGAAAGAAGGTACTGCCTTAAGCATCCTGCAGAGCTAGCATTCACACAATAGTGATCCACAGGAATCAGGCATGGTGAGAGGTGAAGGCTTGCAAAAGAGTGTCACCTGTCTCGCTATTGCTGCTGCCCCTGGGCTGTAGGCAGCACTCACAGGGGCTTCCAGGAGATGAAAGTATAAATCACTCAAAAAAGTAATGCAGAATGAACTGCTGGATCCATTTTCCCCGTGTAAATTGAGTTGAGGATGTGGGAAGAACTTCATCAAACCACACAGCTACCATTGGACTGGGGAGTGCAGAGAAACCAAGCATCCACCTATGAACTGGAGCACTAGAAGCTCTAACCTGATTCAGAAGAGCACCAGTGTGAGATGGTACTTTATGGATATAGCTAATCCCACTTTCCAACCCAACTATGCAGGTAGAAATCTGAAGACACTCCTGCACAACTGAAAGAATTAATAGGAAGTCCTGTGATTTTTCAACCAGAATCCACTTGATCTATTTAAAGCAACAGAAGATATTTAAAATTGTCTACTACTGACACTGAATTTTGTTATTGTGGTAGCCATCCCACTATAGCAGCAGACACTGATGCCCCAGCTGGGTTAATATTTATGAGAAAGTCAACAGAACATCAAACAGAACAGGAACAAGTAAACGCTTCCTGTCAAGCAGTCTAAAAATAGTCACACTGTCAGCACTTACCCTTTACTAGTTTTCGTCAGTTATCTTACAGTTAAAATAAATAAATAAAAATACCTGCTAAGCTAAGGCAGTGGTAGCAGCAACTAGAAAACATTATTCTTCACTAGTCATGGCTCACTTAGCTGTCTTTGCATCATCAATACAAGGGAAAGTATTTCAGAAAAGTATTCTGCAGTTACAGCAGCAGGACATGTTCAGCATCCCTGCCACAGGGAGAAACCTGTCTCTTTCTTTTTGCAGCTTGTTGCACACAACAGTAAGCTGCCTGGTGCTGCCAAGAAAGGAACATACCTCCAAGAGTGGGAGGAAGATCATGCACAAACCGATCAGGTTTGCAGCAGCAAAGGTATTGATCTCAGTGTGGGACCCCATAGACACAGCTGTGCAGAACACTACACTGTTAACAAAACCCAACCTTTAACTAGGGAAAATACACAAAGCTAAGTTTGGTGACAATTCCTTGTGCATGTTCCTCTCTTAGGAAGAAGTGCACAGAGTCCAAAACATAATAAACACTCCCTCACCCTCTCCCAGAGAGGGGAAAGAGAAATGCAGACACAGAAGCACATTTACAGGAAGCTCCAGATACTGGAGCAGGTTCACCCTCAACAGACACAACTAAAAGACAGAGATTATCATCCTCACCCTAAACACTCCCGTTTAGTAAAGTCTACCTAAATACAGTAGCATTACACAAAAATGTCCGTAGCTCCAGTTTTTCAACTTCCATTAAGCTCCAAGCAAACAGAAGAGAGGGAGGAGAGGAAGGAGAAAAGGGGAAGGAAACACATGGGCGGGGGGGGAAGATTTGAAGTTTTTTAATTTCTTCAGTTTTAATGTGTGTGGTATGAGAATTACAGGAATAAGGACTTCTTGTTTTTAGAAGTTTCATTCTTTTAACTATCAGCACTCTGTTGACACGTGACCCGTGGTGCAGTTGCAGCTGTCTGATCAGACAGGCTCCAGTACTGCACTTTTCCTTGAAAATGATCTTGCAGTCCTCTCCAGCCCCAGGGTGGCCCCCTTCCTGCTGCAGGCACCACAAGCACAGCTTATCAGCAGTGATGCCAGTAATGTGAGGGAAACTGGAGAGGGGCTAACCGCCACCAGCACGCTCTAGAGGACAGCAGGCCCCACACGCAGCCCGCTTCCCATTCCTGCAACCACAGAAGCCAATACAGCCCAGAGGTTTTGGTGCTCAGCTTTTCCAGCTCCAGCTGGAACAGTCTTTTGCTGCCTCCCATCCCTGTTGCACACACTTCCCAAACATTACAGAGACTTGTATGTTTCAATCTGAATCCCCGGCCACATTCTTTAGCATCTGGAGTTGGGGTCTTCTGAAAAGCACACTGGGAAATAGTGGTAGGAAAGAGAAACCCCACAAGTGCCAGAGCTCCAGGAACATGCTGTTCTAGCACACTGCAGTATCCAATAGCACAGATATCTCTGCTTGTACCCACAAAATCCTTACATGTCACGTCACTCAATGAAAACAGAAGGCAGCCATGGAAACTGTGTATTTACTTTATTGGTTTAAATATTCTTTAAATAGGTTTGATGCAGATGTGTTGAGACATTGCACCATATGCCACTATATATGTAATCATCTGTACATACTGCATGTGCACTGAACAGGGAGCCACAGATACAGAAACACGTTAAGTGAGCAGGCATGGCAGAGGTATTCTTCTTCTTGAAAGAGGAGTCACTACCTATTATTCAAATCATCTTTTATCTAATGAAGAGCCATTCAAATAGTAATTACCGACACAAAAGCATTATTTTAAAGTAAAGCTTTATACTAAAGTTGGGAGGGAGTTGTTTCCAAACCTGAAGACTTTACATTGATAGCATGGGGGTGAGGGAGTATTGCTGACATGTAACAGAACAGAGCTGTGCAGAGAAGAGCAGAACAGGAGCTGGCAAGCACAGTTCCTGGAAGCAGAGGGTTTTGAGATGGCGCGGGTGGTGAGCACAGATAGGTGGCCGCCAGACAAGGACACACTGTGCCCTGCATACAGAGGGGCATACATGCAGGCATGGAGACAAGTGGGAGAAAGGCACAAAGAGCAGTGAGCACCGAGGGCTGGAGAGCGTGAGGGTAGAGAAGCAGGGAGTGGGAAGATGCAAGAATGGGGAATCGAGACAGAGGCGGTGACTAAGTACAATACACCAGGCTGGAGTAGTGCTCCTACATGAAAACCAACCCATCTTTTTCCTGTTTCAAAGTGAACAGGCTTGAAACAAGGAATTGGAGCTTGTAAAATGCAATAAATAATTCTCAAAGCCTCCAGAAACACCTGAACAATTGGGCACAAATTTGAAACACAGTAAGTAGCAGGAAATTTCTGAGATGCACCTGTATAAGAGTTACCACCTACCTACATTACAACCTCTTGTGTATATTAGGGGCTTTCTAATAGTACTGTTAAAACACAGTTTGTTATTTCACTAGGAAAGAGGATAAGCTAAATTTCCACTCATATTTTTTCGTTTCAGTTTGGGGAGTTCTCCTAACTAACCTCAAATACACTTCTCATTAATTCTGGAGGAGCTACGAGGATAAACCCATGCAGCAGTTCTGCTTATGACTTAATCTCAAGCACTGACCCTAGCACAGCCATCTAATGACATCAGCAAAACAGAACCACACAACGACATAGCACAAACAGAAAAAATTCTGTTACTCAGGTGTAATGCTGTAACACTAGAAAGCACAACAGTAATAACGGGGTGGCAAAGTCCTGCAACAAATGAGGACAAGCCCAAATGCAGCAGCTGTGGACACAGAAACAAAGGAAGAAAACTTGCTTACCTTTGGAAGACCTCAGGTAGGCAGGGATCTCCAGCAAGATAGCCACGCCTCCACTGCCTACCCTTAAACGAGGTCTGGGAAGGAGTGGATCATGGCTCCACCCTTTCCAGTCATTCAGGTGCACTACATGAACGTGAGCTCCCCTGGGTTGGTCCTGCCTGCCCACCAGGTGCTCCATCACTATTTCTTCCATGACTTAGCATTTCTGCTACACTCACGTAAAAGGCAACCAATGCCTAATATGAACTGTGAGCTTTGAAACAGGTGGATGCATTTTAATAACTTATTTTCAAGTAATAACTGTGTTCAATATTTCACTTTGCTTTGTCATTGCAATTGCTGGTCTCTGCTTGTCAGCCTCCCACTGCTCTGTGGCACCTTCCCATATTACCTCAGAATGGCTTAGAGCTTTGAAAGCATAAAACAGTTCCTTCCTAAAATATGGACAAACTGTGTCCCCTGAATCACTTTTGATAACTGAGCCTACTTTGAAGCTCTTGTAAATAAGAATGGATAAAAAAAGACACATGCACAAAGACAAACAAAGAGAAAGCCCAGAGAAAGTCTGTACACACAAATATTGCTACAAACACCACATGTTAATGCATGGCCTGTGAAACAGAATGGAGGCATTCCTAACGAGAGACACCAAGGCCAGCATGTGCTGCTGCCCTCGTACAGCAGTGTGGAAAGCTTTCCCCCAGGAGAGACTACAGAGATGAGCTCTTACACACATCAGTCCAACTGACAGCTCCATGCTGAGTCCAGCCGATCCCTTCCCCCCTGAAAGACTCAAGCTGGGAATACTTCCTCCTGTACCTGCTCAGAGCACACAGAGCAGTTCTGCCTTTGCTTCCAAAGGGCAGAGAAGTGGGACATGGAAGACTGTTACCCTACCCTCACTTAACCTGGTCCTACGCTCCACACAAGTGTCTGGGCTCAAGAAGTGCAGGATTTGTGCCCAGCACATACAGGACAGCAGCCCACTAACCCAGATTAGGTGGCAGCCCGCATTCTACAAACAAAACACCCAGAAGTAAAGCTCAGTGAGGAACTTGCATAAAAACAGACACGTGTAATGCATACCGAATGGGCTTCGGGTATCACTTAGACGAAACAAACAGTCAAAGAAATGTTCCACCTCTGCAGTGCCACTGTGCTCACCACACGGTGAGCCTTTAACTTGACTTAGTAAGAGCAATGCCCGTGCTTTCTGAAACACCTGAGCAGCCAGAGCTTTGTTCTTGCCTATTGAGTGCAAGCATTCATCAGCCAGAGGACAGACATCAGCTTACTCACAAAGCAGATTCATCCAGCAGAAAACACACATGGGTAAACAATGCTTTTAAATGTCAGTTAAAAAAAAACAAACAAACAAAAAAAAAACCCCACAACAGATTATATTAGCCAGAACTGAAAATAACATTTTTTTTTCCTGTGCTAAACATCTAGTCAATCCAGTTTCAGAGACAGACATTTCTATATTACTTTTGCTCACGAATAGTAACACTTACAAAAGGAAGGGCATTTTCTCTCCTCTGGTGTATGCAACCTCATTACACCCATTAGATTTCATTATATCTACATCATTTAATTTAGGTCAACATGTCAAAGTAACCAAGAATCATGTTTGCTTTAAGTCGGCCAAAGTTACTCTCAAAGCTGAAGAGCAAGCAAGCTGATTTCAGAGTCAGCAACGGATTACCTTGTTCTTCCTCCACACAGCGTGAGTGCAGAAGTGGAAAGCTACGCTTGGAATTAAGCGCTGTCACACTGACAGCTTGCTGAGTTTCTGTACTACACATAAACCAACTGTGCAGCAGCCCCAGTGGGAAGGAAATAGAGTAAAACACTCATTAACGGAGAAGGAATTGGTAATCTAACATGCAATAGTGTTGTTCTTTTTCTTTCCCCATTTCTGAGCCCTTTTGCAGAAATACGACTCTTGCCAGCTTGTATCATCAGTAGAGAAATAAATAAACAAAGGTGCCAGAGGTATCAAGCAGCCTACTAAACTGTGCTTAAACTACGTTTAGGTTGTCATTATGTATCAGCGACAGAGGGGGAAAAATAATCTTGTGCTGTGAACCCAATCTAAAACACAAAGGACAGGGGAGGGGTGAACATATACAGCCCCAAGCTCTGTGAGGGGCAGGCAGTGAAAGGCCTCACCAGCACACTTCACCATTCAGCACTCCTACTGCAGCGCTGCTCTGCTCCCAGAGGAGTGTGCACATGGAGGGAGGCAGCTCTGAGCTTCGGACTGGTTAGAGCAGAGGGAAAGCTGCCTCTGCAGTAATGAGACCCGAGGGCAGGCTGCAGAGCAGCCCTGGGTCAGGCAGCCCACCACAGGATGGGCACAGGGACAGCTGCACTGAGGTTCACTGCATATTCACTGTGAGATCTTGGGCACATACCTCTGTGTTTTGTTTCCCTTATCAACAAGACAGGGATGAAGTCAGCACTTGCTAACATATGAGTACGCAGTTGGAATAAACCAGACCAAAAAAAATCATCTCGCTTCAGAAAAATACTGTTAAGCCTTGTGAAAGCGGCAGTGCTAAAGTGGAAAGTGTTACAGACAGTTAGTAAGCCTTTGTTGTTTGTGTAATAACCACATGTCACTACTTCAGAGCCTTCTGACCTTGTGCTAGGAAAGTCACAAACATGTTTTGACTTCTGGGATTGACACAGGCGCTGCAGAACAGTGGCTGGAAGCCACAGCCCCAAATGTGGCCGCTCTCCTGCAAGGCAGAGCCAGGCTTCATTTCACAGGTTCTCCTCCTTCCTAATACAGTCCCTCCCCAAACCCCTTATCTGACCTGGTAAGTGGAGAAAAGAAGCTAATGTGGCTTCTACACTGAGATCATTTCGAGTTACTCAAGCTGACTCATTTCCCATGAATCTAAAATGTGTTAGTCAAGTGACAGCTTCAAGACAGCAGTGAAACACGTAGGTTTAGACCGCAGTGCCCAGGTCTTGCTACCTTCTGACTACTGCCCAAGGATCCCACGATCAGTTTATTTGCACAAGTTATTTACCAACCTGACAGATCTTTCTCGCAGCTCTCTTCATTTCTTTCCTCCGTTTCATTGTTTTCTTCAGCCTCTCTTTCCCTACAAAGTCTTTTCTCTTTTCCCCCATTTTTTCCAGTGAGAAGAACACCTGATGACTCTTTCTAGATGACTCTCTTCCTTCTCTCTCCACCCTCTTCAAGGTTTTCTTCCCTTATTTCCCTTTCCTCATTTCTGCATCAACTTGATCCTCACTGCAAGCCTCAGATGCAGTTCCTAGAATTATCCAGGAGAAGAATCAGGCTCCTTTGTCTGCCTGCAGAGGAGGGAGTCCAGCAACTGCAGAATGTGCAAACAGCGCATTCTTGTCTGCGCCCTTTGCTTGGCTCACTCTTACATCTGGGCTCCAGAGCTGGCTGAAAAGGATCAGACCCCTGTCAGCTCCACATCACTCTGAGTGTCCTTGGGACACCCCAGCCAGAGAGCAGCTACAATATTAGTCACTGGGCACTTCAAAACTGAAAAAAAAGTACACCAGTAAAGGAAACTACTTACAAGTAATGTTGTGGTTCATCTTTGAAGAAGTAAGGGATGCTGCAAAGGATATTAAATTTTGGAATACAGATGCATAAGGCAGTTTCACAGGTAAAACACAAACATAAACAAGTTCTTTAAATTTTCAGTGTTGTGCTGCATTCATAGAAGGCAGCAGACACTCTCAAGACACCTGACAAGCTGTTCACACCGAGCAGTGTGACATCTCAAGTGCAAAGAAACATAAAAGCAAAACGTTCACCGGAAGGAGACTGCAGATAACATTTCCTTACACCCATGAAATGAATAAACCCTCTCCTCAAGCACCAAAACAGGCACGAATCTCTCACTCTATGCACATGCTTCCAGGATTATTCCATGAGGCTGCCATCTCAGCGTTAACCAAAGAAAAAGGGAAAATAGGAACAAGTCAATGCATTAAGAAGTCTATGGAGAAATAGATCAGAAGATTGCCTGTGAGGGCTGGGCATGTACACGTATGTACAAACACACACGGCCTATTTTATCTGTTAACAACACGGTACATTCACTGCCTGTATAAATGGCTCACTTCAGTTTGTGCTGGACAAACAGTAGACATCAGACTATCCTCAGAAGAAAGGGCCCTTTCACAGCCCAGTTACCAAAGTACTTCTGTCCTTGGAACGGCTCAGTTAACACTGTACCTTCTAAACAAATCAAGATCTTACTGTGAGGGCCATTTCATGCATTGGGCTGACTCTGAGCATGGAAGCCTGACCTAACCTGGCTGTGTAACAAGCAAAGGTGGCACAACCTGACCCAACAGTACACGTGGCCAGGTGCACTCTCAGCCTCTGCTCCCACGTTCTGTCTTTCAGGGCACTGAAGAAGTCCCTCTTACACACCGCAACACCAAGTGATAAAGGCATCTTCACTCTTCCCACTCCTTCCCCTGATTGCTTGGACACTTCTTCCTATCTACAAACAACATTCTGAGCTGAATACTTGCAACTGTTTTTTTCCACATCACACAAATAAATATGAACAAAGTGAAGAGAAGGCCTGCCTGCCATTCCCTACAGGACAATCACAAGGGCCATGCCAGAAGGCCTCATGCCCCCACCTGTCCACCTCTCCTGCTTCCCAGCAGCCACTTTTTCACACGCTTTGCCTTCAGGCATGAGGATGCTCCAAGTCAGGTCCAGTGTACACAAGGTGCTGACACCCCAAGCAAGAAGCAGGGAGCACCAACACTGCTTGTGCAGTACACCAGGCTTTTCTCTGCTAGAAGAGGTACTGAAGCAAAAACTGCACCCAACTTATCCCTGAAGATAACAGATTTGTACCCTGGAATGAGTTCTTAGCATGAGGAATTCTATAAAAGTTACTGGTAGCTCCAGAAAGCACAGTAAGAAGGCAAAAATTTATTCTAGTTTCCCAGAGATGCACACAGTGCAGAAAGCGACAGACCACTATGCCTGCTGCTGGATGACAAGTGACATGGGCAGACCCTGAGTGGCCCCTCCAAAAAACAAACAAAACAAACAAACAAACCCAAACCAATTCTTTCCTCAAGGGAATCAGACCATTGCACTCAGATCTGCTTCATTCATCTCATCCTTTATTTTTCTTGCATTCTTGCAGCAGAGATGTGGCAGAACAAAAAGTACTTCTAACAGAACTTCATCTCAAATCCCTCAAGCTGTGACCAGACAACCCATCAGTTCAGCTGTAACACAGATTCAAACACATGCTCTGGGGTCAACAACTCAGCACAGTGCCAAGGCAGAGACCAACCCAACTGGGGTTGGTTCCTCCACAAAGCTTTATCAGCGCTAGGTGTTTTACCTTACCACAGGCCAAATCCTAATCCTGAGGTGCCCAAGGGCCAATTATGCACAGCTGGCAGCCCTAGGGCTGCACAGGCACCTTGGGATTCTGACATGGGCTAATGGCACACTGACCTGCATCAGAGAGCCAGGAAAGACAAGTAAGCCTCTACCAAGCTTTCAGAAGTCTGAAGCTTGGCAGTGCTTACAAATACCCTTGGAGATGTCTGCTAAAGGGCCAGCAATGGAAAGAAAACAACTTGGACTTGGTGTACAGACGTGCAGGACACACAGTTTTGGCATAGCTCTGTATGAGCAGTGGGCAATACCCACTGAGTTACAGGAACAGGCAATCAGCTCTTGTTTTCTACAGAGGGAGACAGAAAGCTTTGTGTTTAGGCACAGCGTGCCACGAACTTCGATAAG